>CM060963.1:209017640-209226184 GCA_030765045.1 Tenodera sinensis
CACGACTGCTTGGCAAGTCATCTCTACAGAATAGGTATCTCAGCCTCACCAATATGTGTCCTGTGTAACGATCCAGCAGAAATGAACGGAGACCACTTGAAGACCTGTGAAGCATTAAGATCAGAAGAAACTACAGTTCAAAAGTATTGGAAAGCACGAATGCTAATGGCTTCATTGCCAGATGCAAGGCACTAGAAAACAACAACAATTTTTTGCATTTGTACTTTTTGTTGTACTTTAATGGCACACTTTAGTTTTATCAATATCAGCCATTTCTAAAGCTCCAGGAGAGTATTCAAATGTGAGCATTTCTCTTTGTTACAGCTTTGAAATGCATTTTTCATTTTCACTGGCTCTGAGTTTGGTCTCTTGCTTCAGAAAGGTTAGCTGTGCCGAAGTAAAATGCTGCCAATCTGACATGTTTTGCTTCTAAACAGAGAAATGCAGTCAGTGTTCTGTAATTCTATTATCTTACCAAGTTATTTCAGTGTTTACAGATTGTTTAGGTACGAGTAGTTAATAGGTTTTAAGTTATTTGTTAGTGTATAGCAGAGATGTAACAAGCAGATATTCATTGAATTTTGTGCATAAATTAGTGAAAGTGCATAATGTAGAGGTTAGCTAAGAACAATAAATTTCCAAATTTTGTGAACAATGCCAAGGTGAAACAAAAATTTTCATATTAAGAAACAACCAAGCAAACTTGAAATTCTCAAAAAATGCTACTGAGGCCAAGAAGAAAGCAACAGAGAACCCCACATGGGGTGCTGGGCAATTTTAAGTGGATTGGATTTAGGTAAAGAACAAAGACATACTGTTAAACTTTAAAATTCATTTTTTTCGGTTCTTTTTTTTTTTTTTTTTTTTTTTTTTTTTTCCTCCAGCATTTTTCACTATTCAAAATGCTCCTTGGACCCTAGTTTACAACTTATTAGCTTGAAATTTTCAGGAAACCTTCAGAGATTAAAGTATTAAAATTTATTTTTGGCTTTTTAAAAAATATTAAATACTTAAGCTGAAATTAAATATTTTTCATAACTAATACTGAAAAAATTGAAAATATTGATAAATTGTACACAAAACATTTTTTCTCTTAACCTCTTGAGCGATGGCCATTTAAAACGTCCGCGAGCCGAGAACTACTAGCATTTAAATTGTTAAATGCGCTAAAAGTGCTTCGTATATACACAGCTGTATTTTGTGTAAATTTTTCCTTATTTAAAATATTAAGTTATTTTAATGAAACAAAAGCTGGTATAAAACTCGTTATATGCAGTATAAATGTACGTCATCAGCAAAGTTGAGTTGTATTTACAAAACGTTGAAATGGCACAATTTTGTTTCACTGTGGTGAAAAGTCAGCTTTGCTCTGTCGAACGCATCTAATATAAGTTCTTGGAAAGAAACAGTAAAGAAACACCCATTGTATGTGTGGCTTATGCGTCAGCATACTGTGTAATAAAGTGCTACTGCATGCGTGGTCTCTTGAGTCATCAGAATAGATCAACATTGCAACTTCTGCTTATGCGAGTTTCGTAACTTAGTAGAGTCTGTGTCTTTCTTTGTTGAAATACAAACATATACTTTCCTGCTTGTAGCTGAAGGGAGAAGTGGTATAAAAAGGTATTTTTGCACCAACTGGATATAACCATATACAATTGTTTGGTAATTTGGAGAGCTCTAAACCCACACAGGACAATGACCGACCTTGACTACCGACTATAAATAACTCGCAGCCTAATTGAACAATACCACGTTGGGGGTTGAAAATCCAAAACCCCTGCACTCCTCAGACTTCAAGGAAAACATTATCCTAAAAGGCTACCACCAACAGTAAAGAAGTCCCGCCCATCTCCAAAGTGTTTCGTGTGCCGCAAGAAGGGAATTCGCGAATGTGGAGATGTACATACCCTTGTGTTTTTATCCCTGTTTTGAGGTAAATCACTGCAGAACGAACATATTAAGGTAAGCCAATAAAGTATATAGACCTTTAAGAGGTAGAACCGGAACTTAAAAATTCAATGCCACAACTGGGATTTGAACCACAGACCTTCCGCTTGCCGGGCGGACGCTCTACCACTGAGCTATTGTGACAAACTGCCAAAAAGAATGGCATTAAATTCTCAAGCCAGTTCGTATTTTTCCTGGTAAAAGTTCCGGTTCTACCTCTTAAACTTTGCCCACACACGGCTTGTGTGTTTAAAAACACCAACAGTAAGTTTGTTGGCATAAATAAATAATATATAGACCTTACTAAAATGTTTCATAAAGGGAAAATTATAATAAGTTGAGTTGGATAAGGGATAAATAAGGGTTAAATGCTTAAACGCACAGCTCATTCTCAAGCTGGACATAGCTTGAAACCCCTGGGTCAGCAAAAGAGAAAAAGAATATCAACATTACTAAGATAAGTGAAGTTTTTAGTTTCTAATTTGTTCTTATTTTAGAATCTTGTTGCTTCACTGTTAATAGCTTCAATTTTTACTTAATTCAATGTCACAGCTGGGATCTGAACCATCAGAGACTGCCTTTGTGGTTTACTGGGAAAAATATGAACTCGTTTGAGAATTCAATGTCATTCTGGCAGGTTGTCACAGTAGCTTAATGGTTAGAGCAGCCGCCTGGTAAGCGGAAGGTCTGTGGTTCAAATCCCAGCTGTGGCATTGAATTTTTAAGTTCCAGTTCTACCTCTCATGACTTTAAAGTTGTAAGTATATGACAACATACTTACGCCATGGGCATTTAAATCATGGCGTAACGGCCTTTTAAATGGTGATGAGGAGTAAACGACGATAGATTCTGAAAGTACAAGGCACAGACATAATTTTAAGGCAAAAAACGAAAAATCGCATTTTTCGTCATTTTTGTCCAAATTTCACAGATGCCTCCCCTTAAACTAATTAAATCTAAGCAATTTTGGTATGACAATTTCTTTATACCTATTTGTATACTGAGCTCAAATTAGAAATTTAGGAGAGATACAATAAACTGTAGGGTCCAAGGGTCATTTCATGTGGGCATATCAAAAAGTGATTAATTATTAATAAATATATTACTCACTTAAAAATGGTTTGACATATGACATTGAAATTTTGTGTATACTATTTATTTTATGTTCTGTGTGAGTGAAAAAACAATATCAAAGCAATGAGAAGAAAACTGTGGATTTTTTAATTTTCACAGATACATTGCCTTAAAAACTTACTTGGCTCAAACACTAAAGACAGCATTGCAGCAAATAAAAATCCATAATCTACCAAATAGAATGCAATAACTGCAACCAGGTGTATATAAGAAACATTAAGAGAAATTTGGGAACAAGAACTATGGAAAATTTCAGATGTATAAAATAGAAACGCTCAGAAAAATCAGCAGTTGCCACCCATTTTTGGAAAGAAAACCATGACATTAATCTGGATGCAAAATTATTAAAACATATCAGGAAACCAAGAATTGTCAACATGAGAACAGATCTTCACCTGGAAAAACAAAGATGGAGTTTTCAATTTTGATATACCACAAAGCGATGTTATACAAGTTGTTAAAACCACCACCAGAGCAGTCTACGTGAGAAACCAGCCCTGGGAACCAGCCTCAACAGTTCAGTCCATGTTCGGTTGATAATGGAGGAAATCTAACCTCTGAAACATGTTCCGGGAAAATTTAAAACTGAATGTTGTTTAATGTTATTAGTCAACTCAAATCCTATTTTAACACATATTATACATTACTTAATTAAAAAACTATACACCTTGAATTCAGTGAGACATCCTGTACTCTACGCATGCCTTATTTTCAATGCGTTTCATCTTAATTGCTGGAACTCTGCTGGTCGTGTGGATAGTGTGTCTCTGCAGAGGAGACATTCAATTATACTGAATAAAGGTTTTTCTTCTGAGGGAAGGTCAAAACTCATTAAATGCTTTTTAAACTTCTTCATGAACATCTTTAACCAGATGTTCAATTCATAGTTCACATGGATTGGCTTTACAGATACTTTCACGACAATACTTACTTTTGCTTATTTTGCACAATTCTAAGTTTATGAAGAGAAATTCTTAACTGTGAAGTATAAACAACTATGAAGTCAGACTTACCAGGATGCCTGCACTGCAAGCGAACTTGACAGCCATTGGAATGGTCTGAGTACGTGGGTCTCTGTAAGCTGGATACTTGGAGGTAACTCCCTGAGTTAGGAATACAACAGGGAATCTGTTCTGTTTCAACCTCAACCTGTAACACAAGTCACCATTTTCACCAGCTAATTGCCAACTACCTCTCTACTGCATCTATATCCATCTCTTTCAATTTTATGCATTTTGTGTGTTCTTTTAATGTGATTTCTAAATTTTACTTGCTTTTGCCCATACAAATTTAGTCACATTCTGGGCAACTGATTTGACAAGTGCCTGCTTCTGGGTTCTTTCATCTGCTATAAAGTAATTTCTTTATACTCACTTTATTTTGTGGAGCTAAGCACACATTATGAAGAGGTAGAATCAGAACTGAAAAATTCAATACATCAGTCGGGGTTTGAACCACACACCTTCCACTTTACATGCAGCTGCTCTAACTCTACAACAAATTCCGGCTGTGACATTAAGTTCTACCAACAGTAACTCGCATGGCATATATAAATAACATGTTATGTTCTCAGGTGCTATGTGAGCTTCCTGATAATCAATTTCTTCTTTTCCTTGGTCAATTCTGTGGTACTCTTAATATGTAAATATTTAGAACAGAAGCACTATTAACAGTGATGTGCAACTAACTTCAGGTAGCAGCTTCACTATCCCAATGGCTCAGAGTGAGATCAAATCATCTTCAAAACATTACACCATTTTCAACACTTTAAAGTGAAGGTCAGTGTAAAAAAGTGACTCAAAAAATCAAACTCAAACACTCTTAATGTAAAACTGATCACAAAGAAGTGTTTAAAACAGTGGAGTACATTGATAAATTGAAAAATATGTTGATATGTGTAGGAAAACATTTACATCATTAAGAATCAAGATTAGCTGATGAATTTTGACATACGAATCATAGACAATGTGTTATGACTAACCAATAGAAAGAATAGCATACCAAGGGGTACGCACTTACCTGATGTTGAACCAGTTGACCAACAGAACCCTCTTTGAAACTAGTCCTATCATTAAAACAATTACAAGTAACTTGGAACAGAATATGTTTAGAACTTATAACATATTTTTCAATTTCTTCCTAATATGTTTGTGTTTTTCAATGCTGTTATTTCCTTATTAGTGGTTCATATACTTATCATCTACCTGCAAACAAAGGACAACTGTCCACAAGTGTAGAATGTACATCACTATCATATACCTGCTAACAAAGAGCAACTGTCCACAAGTGTAGAATGTACATCACTATCATATACCTACTAACAAAGAGCAACTGTCCACAAGTGTAGAATGTACATCACTATCATATAACTACTAACAAAGAGCAACTGTCCACAAGTGTAGAATGTACATCACTATCATATACCTGCTAACAAAGAGCAACTGTCCACAAGTGTAGAATGTACATCACTATCATATACCTGCTAACAAAGGACAACTGTCCACAAGTGTAGAATGTACACCACTATCATATACCTACTAACAAAGAGCAACTGTACACAAGTGTAGAATGTACATCACTATCATATACCTGCTAACAAAGAGCAACTGTACACAAGTGTAGAATGTACATCACTATCATATACCTACTAACAAAGAGCAACTGTACATGAGTGTAGAATGTACATCACTATCATATACCTGCTAACAAAGAGCAACTGTCCACAAGTGTAGAATGTACATCACTATCATATACCTGCTAACAAAGAGCAACTGTACACAAGTGTAGAATGTACATCACTATCATATACCTACTAACAAAGAGCAACTGTACACAAGTGTAGAATGTACATCACTATCATATACCTACTAACAAAGAGCAACTGTACATGAGTGTAGAATGTACATCACTATCATATACCTGCTAACAAAGAGCAACTGTCCACAAGTGTAGAATGTACATCACTATCATATACCTACTAACAAAGAGCAACTGTACATGAGTGTAGAATGTACATCACTATCATATACCTGCTAACAAAGAGCAACTGTCCACAAGTGTAGAATGTACATCACTATCATATACCTACTAACTAAGAGCAACTGTACACAAGTGTAGAATGTACATCACTATCATATACCTACTAACAAAGAGCAACTGTCCACAAGTGTAGAATGTACATCACTATCATATACCTACTAACAAAGAGCAACTGTCCACAAGTGTAGAATGTACATCACTATCATATACCTACTAACAAAGAGCAACTGTACACAAGTGTAGAATGTACATCACTATCATATACCTACTAACAAAGAGCAACTGTACACAAGTGTAGAATGTACATCACTATCATATACCTACTAACAAAGGGCAACTGTACACAGGTGTAGAATGTACATCACTATCATATACCTACTAACAAAGAGCAACTGTACACAAGTGTAGAATGTACATCACTATCATATACCTACTAACAAAGAGCAACTGTACACAAGTGTAGAATGTACATCACTATCATATACCTGCTAACAAAGAGCAACTGTCCACAAGTGTAGAATGTACATCACTATCATATACCTGCTAACAAAGAGCAACTGTACACAAGTGTAGAATGTACATCACTATCATATACCTACTAACAAAGAGCAACTGTACACAAGTGTAGAATGTACATCACTATCATATACCTGCTAACAAAGAGCAACTGTCCACAAGTGTAGAATGTACATCACTATCATATACCTGCTAACAAAGAGCAACTGTACACAAGCGTAGAATGTACATCACTATCATATACCTGCTAACAAAGAGCAATTGTACACAAGTGTAGAATGTACATCACTATCATATACCTACTAACAAAGAGCAACTGTCCATGAGTGTAGAATGTACATCACTATCATATACCTGCTAACAAAGAGCAACTGTACACAAGTGTAGAATGTACATCACTATCATATACCTACTAACAAAGAGCAACTGTACACAAGTGTAGAATGTACATCACTATCATATACCTACTAACAAAGGACAACTGTACATGAGTGTAGAATGTACATCACTATCATATACCTACTAACAAAGAGCAACTGTACATGAGTGTAGAATGTACATCACTATCATATACCTACTAACAAAGAGCAACTGTACACAAGTGTAGAATGTACATCACTATCATATACCTGCTAACAAAGAGCAACTGTACATGAGTGTAGAATGTACATCACTATCATATACCTACTAACAAAGAGCAACTGTACACAAGTGTAGAATGTACATCACTATCATATACCTGGTAACAAACAGCAACTGTACACAAGTGTAGAATGTACATCACTATCATATACCTACTAACAAAGAGCAACTGTACATGAGTGTAGAATGTACATCACTATCATATACCTACAAGCAAAGAGCAACTGTCTACAAGTGTAGAATGTACATCACTATCATATACCTACTAACAAAGAGCAACTGTACATGAGTGTAGAATGTACATCACTATCATATACCTACAAGCAAAGAGCAACTGTACACAAGTGTAGAATGTACATCACTATCATATACCTGCTAACAAAGGACAACTGTACACAAGTGTAGAATGTACATCACTATCATATACCTGCTAACAAAGAGCAACTGTACACAAGTGTAGAATGTACATCACTATCATATACCTACTAACAAAGAGCAACTGTACACAAGTGTAGAATGTACATCACTATCATATACCTACTAACAAAGAGCAACTGTACACAAGTGTAGAATGTACATCACTATCATATACCTGCTAACAAAGAGCAACTGTACACAAGTGTAGAATGTACATCACTATCATATACCTACTAACAAAGAGCAATTGTACACAAGTGTAGAATGTACATCACTATCATATACCTGCTAACAAAGAGCAACTGTACACAAGTGTAGAATGTACATCACTATCATATACCTACTAACAAAGAGCAATTGTACACAAGTGTAGAATGTACATCACTATCATATACCTACTAACAAAGAGCAACTGTACACAAGTGTAGAATGTACATCACTATCATATACCTGCTAACAAAGAGCAACTGTACACAAGTGTAGAATGTACATCACTATCATATACCTGCTAACAAAGAGCAACTGTACATGAGTGTAGAATGTACATCACTATCATATACCTGCTAACAAAGAGCAATTGTACACAAGTGTAGAATGTACATCACTATCATATACCTACTAACAAAGAGCAACTGTACACAAGTGTAGAATGTACATCACTATCATATACCTGCTAACAAAGAGCAACTGTACACAAGTGTAGAATGTACATCACTATCATATACCTGCTAACAAAGGACAACTGTCCACAAGTGTAGAATGTACATCACTATCATATACCTGCTAACAAAGAGCAATTGTACACAAGTGTAGAATGTACATCACTATCATATACCTACTAACAAAGAGCAACTGTACACAAGTGTAGAATGTACATCACTATCATATACCTGCTAACAAAGGGCAACTGTCCACAAGTGTAGAATGTACATCACTATCATATACCTACTAACAAAGAGCAACTGTACACAAGTGTAGAATGTACATCACTATCATATACCTGCAAACAAAGGACAACTGTCCACAAGTGTAGAATGTACATCACTATCATATACCTGCTAACAAAGAGCAACTGTACACAAGTGTAGAATGTACATCACTATCATATACCTACTAACAAAGAGCAACTGTACATGAGTGTAGAATGTACATCACTATCATATACCTACTAACAAAGAGCAACTGTACACAAGTGTAGAATGTACATCACTATCATATACCTGCTAACAAAGAGCAACTGTACACGAGTGTAGAATGTACATCACTATCATATACCTACTAACAAAGAGCAACTGTCCACAAGTGTAGAATGTACATCACTATCATATACCTACTAACAAAGAGCAACTGTACACAAGTGTAGAATGTACATCACTATCATATACCTACTAACAAAGAGCAACTGTACACAAGTGTAGAATGTACATCACTATCATATACCTACTAACAAAGAGCAATTGTACACAAGTGTAGAATGTACATCACTATCATATACCTGCTAACAAAGAGCAACTGTACACAAGTGTAGAATGTACATCACTATCATATACCTACTAACAAAGGGCAATTGTACACAAGTGTAGAATGTACATCACTATCATATACCTGCTAACAAAGAGCAACTGTACACGAGTGTAGAATGTACATCACTATCATATACCTACTAACAAAGAGCAACTGTCCATGAGTGTAGAATGTACATCACTATCATATACCTGCTAACAAAGAGCAACTGTACACAAGTGTAGAATGTACATCACTATCATATACCTACTAACAAAGAGCAACTGTACACAAGTGTAGAATGTACATCACTATCATATACCTACTAACAAAGGACAACTGTACATGAGTGTAGAATGTACATCACTATCATATACCTACTAACAAAGAGCAACTGTACACAAGTGTAGAATGTACATCACTATCATATACCTACAAGCAAAGAGCAACTGTCCACAAGTGTAGAATGTACATCACTATCATATACCTACTAACAAAGAGCAACTGTCCACAAGTGTAGAATGTACATCACTATCATATACCTACTAACAAAGAGCAACTGTACACAAGTGTAGAATGTACATCACTATCATATACCTACTAACAAAGAGCAACTGTACACAAGTGTAGAATGTACATCACTATCATATACCTGCTAACAAAGAGCAACTGTACACAAGTGTAGAATGTACATCACTATCATATACCTACTAACAAAGAGCAACTGTCCACAAGTGTAGAATGTACATCACTATCATATACCTGCTAACAAAGAGCAACTGTACACAAGTGTAGAATGTACATCACTATCATATACCTGCTAACAAAGGACAACTGTACACAAGTGTAGAATGTACATCACTATCATATACCTACTAACAAAGAGCAACTGTACACAAGTGTAGAATGTACATCACTATCATATACCTACTAACAAAGAGCAACTGTACACAAGTGTAGAAT
The DNA here is from genome assembly GCA_030765045.1 of Tenodera sinensis. NCBI lineage: Eukaryota > Metazoa > Arthropoda > Insecta > Mantodea > Mantidae > Tenodera > Tenodera sinensis. The sequence continues at coordinate 209,027,805 of CM060963.1, forward strand.
GTACATCACTATCATATACCTGCTAACAAAGAGCAACTGTCCACAAGTGTAGAATGTACATCACTATCATATACCTGCTAACAAAGAGCAACTGTCCACAAGTGTAGAATGTACATCACTATCATATACCTACTAACAAAGAGCAACTGTACACAAGTGTAGAATGTACATCACTATCATATACCTACTAACAAAGAGCAACTGTACACAAGTGTAGAATGTACATCACTATCATATACCTGCTAACAAAGGACAACTGTACACAAGTGTAGAATGTACATCACTATCATATACCTGCTAACAAAGAGCAACTGTACACAAGTGTAGAATGTACATCACTATCATATACCTGCTAACAAAGAGCAACTGTACACAAGTGTAGAATGTACATCACTATCATATACCTGCTAACAAAGGACAACTGTACACAAGTGTAGAATGTACATCACTATCATATACCTGCTAACAAAGAGCAACTGTACACAAGTGTAGAATGTACATCACTATCATATACCTGCTAACAAAGAGCAACTGTACACAAGTGTAGAATGTACATCACTATCATATACCTGCTAACAAAGGACAACTGTACACAAGTGTAGAATGTACATCACTATCATATACCTGCTAACAAAGAGCAACTGTACACAAGTGTAGAATGTACATCACTATCATATACCTACTAACAAAGAGCAACTGTACACAAGTGTAGAATGTACATCACTATCATATACCTGCTAACAAAGAGCAACTGTACACAAGTGTAGAATGTACATCACTATCATATACCTGCTAACAAAGAGCAACTGTACACAAGTGTAGAATGTACATCACTATCATATACCTGCTAACAAAGAGCAACTGTACACAAGTGTAGAATGTACATCACTATCATATACCTGCTAACAAAGAGCAACTGTACACAAGTGTAGAATGTACATCACTATCATATACCTGCTAACAAAGGACAACTGTACACAAGTGTAGAATGTACATCACTATCATATACCTACTAACAAAGAGCAACTGTACACAAGTGTAGAATGTACATCACTATCATATACCTACTAACAAAGAGCAACTGTACACAAGTGTAGAATGTACATCACTATCATATACCTGCTAACAAAGGACAACTGTACACAAGTGTAGAATGTACATCACTATCATATACCTGCTAACAAAGAGCAACTGTACATGAGTGTAGAATGTACATCACTATCATATACCTGCTAACAAAGAGCAACTGTACACAAGTGTAGAATGTACATCACTATCATATACCTACTAACAAAGAGCAACTGTACATGAGTGTAGAATGTACATCACTATCATATACCTGCTAACAAAGAGCAACTGTACACAAGTGTAGAATGTACATCACTATCATATACCTACTAACAAAGAGCAACTGTACATGAGTGTAGAATGTACATCACTATCATATACCTGCTAACAAAGGACAACTGTACACAAGTGTAGAATGTACATCACTATCATATACCTGCTAACAAAGAGCAACTGTACACAAGTGTAGAATGTACATCACTATCATATACCTACTAACAAAGAGCAACTGTACATGAGTGTAGAATGTACATCACTATCATATACCTGCTAACAAAGAGCAACTGTACACAAGTGTAGAATGTACATCACTATCATATACCTACTAACAAAGAGCAACTGTACATGAGTGTAGAATGTACATCACTATCATATACCTGCTAACAAAGAGCAACTGTACATGAGTGTAGAATGTACATCACTATCATATACCTACTAACAAAGAGCAACTGTACATGAGTGTAGAATGTACATCACTATCATATACCTGCTAACAAAGAGCAACTGTACACAAGTGTAGAATGTACATCACTATCATATATCTGCTAACAAAGAGCAACTGTACATGAGTGTAGAATGTACATCACTATCATATACCTGCTAACAAAGAGCAACTGTACATGAGTGTAGAATGTACATCACTATCATATACCTACTAACAAAGAGCAACTGTACATGAGTGTAGAATGTACATCACTATCATATACCTACTAACAAAGAGCAACTGTACATGAGTGTAGAATGTACATCACTATCATATACCTGCTAACAAAGAGCAACTGTACATGAGTGTAGAATGTACATCACTATCATATACCTACTAACAAAGAGCAACTGTACATGAGTGTAGAATGTACATCACTATCATATACCTGCTAACAAAGAGCAACTGTACATGAGTGTAGAATGTACATCACTATCATATACCTACTAACAAAGAGCAACTGTACATGAGTGTAGAATGTACATCACTATCATATACCTACTAACAAAGAGCAACTGTACATGAGTGTAGAATGTACATCACTATCATATACCTACTAACAAAGAGCAACTGTACACAAGTGTAGAATGTACATCACTATCATATACCTGCTAACAAAGAGGAACTGTACATGAGTGTAGAATGTACATCACTATCATATACCTACTAACAAAGAGCAACTGTACACAAGTGTAGAATGTACATCACTATCATATACCTACTAACAAAGAGCAACTGTACACAAGTGTAGAATGTACATCACTATCATATACCTACTAACAAAGAGCAACTGTCCACAAGTGTAGAATGTACATCACTATCATATACCTGCTAACAAAGAGCAACTGTACACAAGTGTAGAATGTACATCACTATCATATACCTGCTAACAAAGGACAACTGTACACAAGTGTAGAATGTACATCACTATCATATACCTGCTAACAAAGAGCAACTGTACACAAGTGTAGAATGTACATCACTATCATATACCTGCTAACAAAGAGCAACTGTCCACAAGTGTAGAATGTACATCACTATCATATACCTGCTAACAAAGAGCAACTGTACACAAGTGTAGAATGTACATCACTATCATATACCTACTAACAAAGAGCAACTGTACATGAGTGTAGAATGTACATCACTATCATATACCTACTAACAAAGAGCAACTGTACATGAGTGTAGAATGTACATCACTATCATATACCTGCTAACAAAGAGCAACTGTACACGAGTGTAGAATGTACATCACTATCATATACCTGCTAACAAAGAGCAATTGTACACAAGTGTAGAATGTACATCACTATCATATACCTGCTAACAAAGAGCAACTGTACACAAGTGTAGAATGTACATCACTATCATATACCTGCTAACAAAGAGCAATTGTACACAAGTGTAGAATGTACATCACTATCATATACCTGCTAACAAAGAGCAACTGTACACAAGTGTAGAATGTACATCACTATCATATACCTACTAACAAAGAGCAACTGTACATGAGTGTAGAATGTACATCACTATCATATACCTACTAACAAAGAGCAACTGTACATGAGTGTAGAATGTACATCACTATCATATACCTGCTAACAAAGAGCAACTGTACACGAGTGTAGAATGTACATCACTATCATATACCTGCTAACAAAGGACAACTGTCCACAAGTGTAGAATGTACATCACTATCATATACCTGCTCACAAAGAGCAACTGTACACGAGTGTAGAATGTACATCACTATCATATACCTGCTCACAAAGAGCAACTGTACATGAGTGTAGAATGTACATCACTATCATATACCTACTAACAAAGAGCAACTGTCCACAAGTGTAGAATGTACATCACTATCATATACCTGCTCACAAAGAGCAACTGTACATGAGTGTAGAATGTACATCACTATCATATACCTACTAACAAAGAGCAACTGTCCACAAGTGTAGAATGTACATCACTATCATATACCTGCTAACAAAGAGCAACTGTCCACAAGTGTAGAATGTACATCACTATCATATACCTGCTAACAAAGGACAACTGTCCACAAGTGTAGAATGTACATCACTATCATATACCTACTAACAAAGAGCAACTGTACACAAGTGTAGAATGTACATCACTATCATATACCTACTAACAAAGAGCAACTGTACACAAGTGTAGAATGTACATCACTATCATATACCTACTAACAAAGAGCAACTGTACACAAGTGTAGAATGTACATCACTATCATATACCTGCTAACAAAGAGCAACTGTCCACAAGTGTAGAATGTACATCACTATCATATACCTGCTAACAAAGAGCAACTGTACACAAGTGTAGAATGTACATCACTATCATATACCTACTAACAAAGGACAACTGTCCACAAGTGTAGAATGTACATCACTATCATATACCTACTAACAAAGAGCAACTGTACACAAGTGTAGAATGTACATCACTATCATATACCTGCTAACAAAGAGCAACTGTACACAAGTGTAGAATGTACATCACTATCATATACCTACTAACAAAGAGCAACTGTACACAAGTGTAGAATGTACATCACTATCATATACCTGCTAACAAAGAGCAACTGTCCACAAGTGTAGAATGTACATCACTATCATATACCTACTAACAAAGAGCAACTGTACACAAGTGTAGAATGTACATCACTATCATATACCTGCTAACAAAGAGCAACTGTCCACAAGTGTAGAATGTACCTCACTATCATATACCTGCTAACAAAGAGCAACTGTACACAAGTGTAGAATGTACATCACTATCATATACCTGCTAACAAAGAGCAACTGTACACAAGTGTAGAATGTACATCACTATCATATACCTGCTAACAAAGAGCAACTGTCCATGAGTGTAGAATGTACATCACTATCATATACCTACTAACAAAGAGCAACTGTACACAAGTGTAGAATGTACATCACTATCATATACCTACTAACAAAGAGCAACTGTACACAAGTGTAGAATGTACATCACTATCATATACCTGCTAACAAAGAGCAACTGTACACAAGTGTAGAATGTACATCACTATCATATACCTGCTAACAAACAGCAACTGTACACAAGTGTAGAATGTACATCACTATCATATACCTACTAACAAAGAGCAACTGTACACAAGTGTAGAATGTACATCACTATCATATACCTACTAACAAAGAGCAACTGTACACAAGTGTAGAATGTACATCACTATCATATACCTGCTAACAAAGAGCAACTGTACACAAGTGTAGAATGTACATCACTATCATATACCTGCTAACAAAGAGCAACTGTACACAAGTGTAGAATGTACATCACTATCATATACCTACTAACAAAGAGCAACTGTACACAAGTGTAGAATGTACATCACTATCATATACCTGCTAACAAAGAGCAACTGTACACAAGTGTAGAATGTACATCACTATCATATACCTACTAACAAAGAGCAACTGTACACAAGTGTAGAATGTACATCACTATCATATACCTGCTAACAAAGAGCAACTGTACACAAGTGTAGAATGTACATCACTATCATATACCTACTAACAAAGAGCAACTGTACACAAGTGTAGAATGTACATCACTATCATATACCTGCTAACAAAGAGCAACTGTACACAAGTGTAGAATGTACATCACTATCATATACCTACTAACAAAGAGCAACTGTACACAAGTGTAGAATGTACATCACTATCATATACCTACTAACAAAGAGTAACTGTACACAAGTGTAGAATGTACATCACTATCATATACCTGCTAACAAAGAGCAACTGTACATGAGTGTAGAATGTACATCACTATCATATACCTACTAACAAAGAGCAACTGTACATGAGTGTAGAATGTACATCACTATCATATACCTACAAGCAAAGAGCATCTGTCCACAAGTGGCTGCCTAGTACCCCCAAACAATGCTTATGGTACGCAATAATCAATTTTCCAGGAACATGACAAGTGTATTCACATTGGTGGGGGTATATTGAGACAGCATAGATTTTCAATCATTTTTATTAATAACTAATGCATAAAAGCCTATTAGTGTTAGTCATTTCTTTATTATCTTCCTCATCGTAGTTTTAAAATGTATAGGTTTTCTGTAAATACCAAAATTGAACCTTTTTTGACATTTTACTCTTTTGTCAACAGAAATTAGCATTAATGCTTGCCGTCCCAATTTTCCCAAAAATTGTGTTTGTGTTTGAGACAATTTCTACACCAAAAGTCTGACGCCAGTTTCCTTTATCTTGCTCTAAGTCCCACAAAAAGGTTTACTTCTGCTATATTCACTTTGCTAAAATTTGAATTGAAATATAACAATCTGAGCTGCAATGGGACCTTCAGGTCACATGCCCTCAAAATGTAAATCCTTTCAATTCTTGCAAAACTCATGTTCAAATTTTGAAATCATTTCTATGGGGAACACAATCAAGCTAGATATTGTGAGGTTAGAGTAATGAAACTGCAACATGTGAATTAAGGTAAGTTGCATGGTGCAGATATCAGGATGGGCACATGTGAGTTAAGGTAACTTACATGGTGCAGATATCAGGATGGAAGCACGAGAACACAATCTTCCGTGAGCCTGAATGCTCCAGCACCACTTTAAGTACAGTATCCAGGTACATGTTAAGGTCGAACGGGTGGTTCAGTTCATATGACCCATCCTAAAAACATATCACAATTACACATTAATACACATCAAGTATTACAGGAATCTCATCCAACACATGCACGAGTATGTTTGAAAACAATACAGTGCTAAGTTAAATTTTTCCCTTGTTAGACATCTGAGTTTAGAAACATTATCCTGAAAGGTTTCTAATGTTTTAAGACATTCGCCATTTGGTTATATAAGTCTGACAAGCTGAAATTAATTGATTGAATAAAAATACAATGGGACAATAGAGATATATCTGCAAAATAAAACTGTTTTCTGTTGAAAACAAATTGTAATAACTAACAAATGCAGAAAAGCATGAGTCACAATATTCCATGTACACAGCTTAAATTACGAGATCTAATTTTGGACAAAAACCAGGTATTTGATTGTCACAATGACTTTGTTTGTAAAAAAATAAGTTAAGGATATATATATATATATACACACACCAGGTGGAAGGAAAATCATTACATTAATTTAAACCAATGGTAGATCTCAGTATTTGAAACCATTTTGTATCTTACGTTTTTGTCTCTCACCAGTTCCTATGGAGATATTTTGGTTTTGTCTAAAACAAGCGGCAACACTGCAGATTGTGTGGGTAGTCACTTTTCCTAGCTCAGTACATAAACAAACAGCGTAACATTGCATCTTGAAAACAAACTCATACCCTGCCTTGCCCTTCTGTTATTATGCAAGTATAGGCCAATCACAAGCGTTAGCACCCAAAACATGCCCGGTCTGTTTACATACATACTATTCCCTGATCAACCTCAATGCAACATTGTCGACTTACCTCACGTCTGAGAGAGCAGCTCAGAGTATTCCTTCACGTCTTTTAAGTGAAACCCTGTGTGATGTCCCACAATTACTACCAAAGCTATGTCAGAAACATATTACTCTGCACATCTTACAAGTAACAAACTGTTATCTTTGTACATCCTTGTGTAATTAGGCATCCAATTTGGAATAAAAGCTATTTATTTTTTTGAAATTGGCTGATCAAAGAACAAAATGCCATCAGACTTTTTTGTTTGTAATGCTTCTATGAAGCACATATTAGAAGGTATGTACTAACTTCCCTTTCACACTTTTTTTCTTCAAGTTGGCAGAGGCGTGTTCAGTGGTGACGAGAAGTAAGGCTCTAAAAATGGGTCAAAATAATGAACAAAATGTGGAAATGTACAGAAAAGAAAGTGATGCAGTGAAAAATAGTGAACATTCTTGTGAGGGAAATGAAGATAGCTTTCGACTTTGTATAGAAGCCGAGAACAGTACAAGGATAAACAAAGGAGCAGCAGTACCCTGACCATATGAAGAGGAAATGGTTTCAACACTACACGTGGTGATTGATATCTTAAACAAGGACTTCAAAAAAGCTGCTGAAGAAATAAAGCTGTTAAAACAAGAAAAACAGTAACTTCAACTAAAGGTACAGATATTAAGCGAAGAAAAATTATATTCCATGTTAACAAAAAGGACGCCAAACACAGAGCATTTAGGTACAAAAAGCATTGCAACATCAAATCGCTTTGAATTACTAAGCAACCAAGAAGACGAAAACAGAGCAGAAGTAAGTAGTACTGAGATGCAAAACTGCTAAAATCAAAATACAAGGTAATAAACACCCAGAGAAAAAATTACGAATCCATACAAAAAGGAAAGAATGAAAAGAAGAAAGAAGATTGCAATAATGTTGCAGCAAATGCCAAGGGTGCTAAAGATGCTGCAAAAGGGAACAACATGCTTGTGCTTGGTGAACCCGTAGAAGGACAAAGGCAAGAAAAGAAGAAAACTGATGGCAAGGCTCATCCTAACCTTACTGGTGCTATGAGTGATACTCCGATGGCAGCTAAAAATGCGCTATTGCTTGGTAACTCAATGATTGCGAATGTAAACATGAAAAATTCCGACAAAAGAGTGTTCAGAGACATAAAATCTGCTCAGTTATCCTCTGAAGTGAAAAACCGTTGCAAATGTGAAAATTTTCCGGAAGATGCAGAAGTAATAGTGTTACACGTTGGAACAAATGACTTGAGAGGTGCAATGAGACCAGAGAATATTATGGGTAATGTGTATAGCGCTATAAGATCCACAAAAGAAAGGTTTCCAAAAGCATTTATAGCTGTTAATAGTATAATTAAAAGACGAGATGTGTCAGGACTTTATCCAATGTGTAAATAAAACATTAGATGGGTATGTGAACCCCTAAAAGTGTTAATGTAGATGTGGACAAATACCTAAACCCGTCTTGCTTAGGAAGGGATGGATTGCATCTAAATCGTAAAGGTACTTGGAGATTAGGTCAAGTTATAAACAATGTTGTTGGTAGGCGTAGGCTTTCACGGCCGGTGTTTGAAATTCTACAAGAGTCTTCAGGGCTGATTTGCCGTGGTCTGCTGGAGTAACTTGGTCCAGACGTTTCGTCCACTACTGCGGTGGACATCATCAGTGGCGTGGTCGAAGTCTTCTTGGTGAAGGTACACTTGTGTCTGAGGCGTTGACTGTCTGGGATGCGGATTTTATACATGGAGGGGTCTTCTCTGATTGGCTTGGGGCTCGCTGAGGCAGTGTGGTTGGTGGGAGGGGGCTAGCTGCATCTCGGGCGCTACTAGATTCTGATTGGTTTGTGTTGCTTGACTGTCTGTGTTGTTTAATGTTATCGATGACAGGATACCAAGTTTTGTTGAGCTTAAGGGCTTCCTCTTTCCTATTGAAATTATTGGCTATGATTCAAACTCTCCTACACCGCGCTTCCCGTATTTGCGAGCCTCATCTGCTACCACAAGAGCTGCACCATCTGGAACTAGCCTTACAAGCCAATGGCTATTCTACACAAGAAATAAAGAGAGCCTTCTGACCACCCAGACAGCAGCCGATCTCTGCTAAGCCGACCCCACCTAGGAGCAAAGGCACGGTATTCCTTCCTTATGTTCAAAACGTCACCGACAGGATTGAACGCCTCCTGCTACGCCATAATATCAAGACGGTTTTCAAGCCTACAAGAGAGCTCAACAGTTTACTACGCTCAGCCAAGGACCCGAGGGACCCCCTCTCCTTGGCTGGCGTATACCGGATCCCCTGCTCGTGTGGTGCAGTATATATTGGTACGACGCTACGTAGTATCAACACCAGACTAAACGAACACAAGAGATGCTGCCGTCTTGGACAATTTGAAAAGTCAGCAATCGCTGAACATGCTACAGAAGCGGAGGGGGAGCATGTCATCAAGTTTCAGGACACCAGCATTCTATCTAACATCTCACACTACCATGCTCGACTACAGCGCGAAGCCATAGAAATTTATAAACATGCCAATAATTTCAATAGGAAAGAGGAAGCCCTTAAGCTCAACAAAACTTGGTACCCCATCATCGATAACATTAAACAACACAGACAGTCAAGCAACACAAACCAATCAGAATCTAGTAGCGCCCGAGATGCAGCTAGCCCCCTCCCACCAACCACACTGCCTCAGCGAGCCCCGAGTCAATCAAAGACCCCTCCATGTATAAAATCCGCATCCCAGACAGTCAACGCCTCAGACACAAGTGTACCTTCACCAAGAAGACTTCGACCACGCCACTGATGATGTCCACCGCAGTAGTGGACGAAACGTCTGGACCAAGTTACTCCAGCAGACCACGGCAAATCAGCCCGGAAGACTCTTGTAGAATGTTGTTGGTATCACAACAGGGAAACTAACCTCAGCAGCAGTAGGTCACTTGGAAAACAAAACAAAAGCTATTTTTAGTAATAGAAATACAAAAGCATCTATAGAGAAAGCACAAGGTGAGCAGACTGCTGACTGGCTGTTGCACTTAAACACCCAAGGTATACTGTCAAAACTAGATGAATTTAGCTTATTTATAGAGGATATAAACTTAAATCTAGAAGTAATTTGCTTGAATGAACATTGGCTAGGACATGAAGAAATAGCAGTTTTAAACAAATTGAAAAGTTTTTCCTTAGCGGACCATTACTGCAAATCAGCACAGGTGCATCTTGCATCCTAGTTCCTGACTACCTATTACAACACACCAAAATCAGGATCGACCTAAAAGCCTTAAGCGCGGACAAAACCTTTGAAATATCAGCAGTTAACATCAGTAGTCTGAATACCTTAGTAATCTCTATGTATATGATAACATACTATCACACGCTTAAAACATTCCTCACCAAATTAGAATGCCTGCTAAACAAATTACAAAAGAATATAAAACAAAAGGTCATAATTGCCATGGATTTCAATATCGATCTGTCCAAAACAAATGTGATTGCAGGGGAAAAATTAAGAACTGGTACCAGGACACTAGGAGATGATATAGGAAGTGAAACTGCCTGCTTGATCTCAAACATGTATTTCACTTCCTCTACAGGTAAGTAGAGGAAGTATTGTATTCCACCCAAAAATACAATGACGAGATTTCACTGGAAATATGTTTTGAGACCCCCTGAATCCAAAAAAAGGAATTTTTAGAAAAAGGTGTGTGTGTGTGCGTGCATGCATGCGCGTGTGTGTGTGTGTGCGTGCGCGCACCTGAGTCTGCCAGTCTGTGGACAGCATAACTCAAAAACGAAAAGTCCCTTAAAAACCAAAGTTGGTATTTAAGTTTAATGTCTTTCAAGGATGCGACACGAAGATTTTGAAGAAAATAGCCCCACCCTAAACTACCCTTTATATAGAAACTTTTTCGCAAATTTTGATTTTCTTGAAAATGGCTCTAACAATTTTGATTAAAATGTCATAGGTTTAAGATCTTTGCATGAGAAATGAACCGTACATTTTGAATTTTCTGGCTATTAGCCTATGTAGTCCTGTTTACTCTGGAAGACTTTTGAATAACTTGTAAAGTGTAAGAGATAGACAAAATCTTAATACACAAAAAATGTATATCTCGCTAAAAAATACAATTTATGTCTGAATAAATTTGTTGTAGAATGTACTATTTCGGAAATATTCTCGGTTATTTGTCAGTTTCAGAAAACTTAAAACTTTCGTAAAATGGAACACTGTTGTTCATTTTTTTACTTCCTCTACTGGTAAGTAGGGGAAGTATTGTATTCCACCCAAAAATTTGATGTCGAGATTTCACTGGAAATATATGTTTTGAGACCCCCTGAATTAAAAAAAAAAAAAAAAAAAAAAAAGAGCATTTTTAGAAAAATCTTCGTGTGTATATGTGTGTCTGTCAGTCTCTGGACAACATAACTCAAAAATGAAAAGTCGGTTAAAAACCAAAGTTGGTATTTTAGTTTAATGTCTTTCAAGGATGCGACACAAAGATTTTGAAGAAAATAGTCCCACTCTAAACTGAATCGGTCATTGCAGAAAGGTCATGAGTCAGCTTTTTTTCGAAAATGAGTTTTATACAGGAGTTTGTTGTTTAGAGGTAGATGCACAAGTCTACACAGAAAGGGCACGAGTATGTCATTAAATACGGTGTTAGCGGTGTCCCAAAAATCGTGGTTTGTGCAGAAACGTCATGAGTCATTGACTGATGCCCTTTCTGCATGGATTGCCCTTTCTGCAGAAGGCCAAGAAAGGACAACCCTAAGGCAAGGAACGTTAACTTCTCCTATTTTATTCTGGTAGGAAATAACAGAATAAATGTCTGTAAAAGAGCTTTTATCAGTCTGCATGGTATAACGGAAAAAAGAGTCCGTAGGTTGTGTATACTACTGTCCCTTGGGGAAAGTCCTCGAAACTTAAGGGGCACAAATCCTAAAGGCAATATAATTTCTGGGGAAAACTGTCAAATGATCTATGATCATATTAAATCATTTCCAAAGAAGATAACTCACTACTCAGGGAGGAAACAACATTATTTGGATGGTAGACTAGATGTTAAGCAAATGCACCAAATGTTGTTGCAACAATATCCCGAGGAGAATGTAAAGTACAAATTCTATTTAAAATATTTCAATGAGAACTTTAATCTAAGGTTTGGAAGACCACAAGTTGATACTTGTTCGAAATGCGAAGAATTATCAGCAAAAATACGTAGTCCACATCTTTCTGAATCTGCCAAACGAACTGCTGTTGCAGAACTAATAGTTCATCATAGGAGGTCAAAGAAATTTTATGCCAAAATAAAAGAAGTATCAAATCGATGCAGCCAGGAAGAAAATACACTGGGTTTAAGCTTCGACTACATGCAAAATTTGCCCCTACGGAACATCCCAGTTCAGGATATTTTCTACCTGCGTCAACTTTGGGTTAATGTATTCAGCACACAATCTTAAAACTGATACCTCACATTTTGCATTTACCATGAGGGAGAGGCAAAAAAGGGGGCAAATGAAGTATGTTCCTTCATAAATCATTACATTCAAAACTATGTGGCAGAAAATGTGACCGAGTTGCATCCCTTTTCTGATGGTTGTACTGGTCAGAATAAAAATCATGCAATGATTCGTTTTAACCTAACTCTGGCTTTTACTAAGACCTTCAAAAAAATAAAACATTACTTTCCAGTAAGAGGACACAGTTTTCTGCCAAATGAGCAAGACTTCGGCCTTATTAAGAAATTTGCAAAACGCCATGATAGGATTTACCTCCCTGAAGAGTATGTTGTTATAATAAAGAAAGCATCAGAGAGATTTAAAATTGAAAACATGGATAGTGTTCAAATATTAGATTTAAAGCATTGTTGGCCTGTTTATTACAAAAAAGAAACATGCCTTTCAGCATCAAGCATGGGAAAAATGCCCAAGGAAATGAAGATTTCTTTCTCTCCTTCCAAGTGGATGGCTTTTGATAATAACAACCACTCTCCTGGCACGGTGGCCACAGAAGAATTCATTGATGACCTTAGTAAGGAGCATTTCCATCTTTTACATAACCTAAAAAGCAAACCGACACTACCAGAAACACCTGCATACCCACAGCGTAAAGTGCCTAGCAACGTGAAGAAAGTGGAGGACATAATGAAAATGAAAAAGTACATTGTTCCAGAATATATTGAATTTTATGAAGATATTCTACAATGGCCAACTGACACTGTTGAATGTGATGGGGAAGACTAGATTCAAATGCATTGTTAAATGATTTATCAATTTGCAGTGCTTATGAAGGGTTAGCAAAATGTTTATGCAAAAATACTGAATTTCTTAGTGCAAATTTGTAACAATGTCAAAAAACATGTACCATACAAAATTAATGTAAAACTGTTTAGAGTTGGATGCGTAGGCTTCCACGGCCTGTGTCCTGATGTGTGATCTTGGCTTCCGGTGAAGGCCGCGTCATCTTGGTCGAAATCGCCGACGTTTCGCTCATCTTGTCATGAGCTTCTTCTGGGCTCTTGTCCGCTCTTTGTCTGGTTGCTCCCGTTTATATACCTGTTGCGAGTCTCTGCTGGTCCCGCCCCTTTTGTCCCCGATTGGTTGCCTGTCTGCCAATGGGATCTTGCACTGGTGTCACCGCTTTTTGTTGGTTTTGGAGATAATTAATATTGTGTTTTGTTGTCTGGTTCAATTCCTTAGGGCTTCCTTTTTCTGTGATATTCTTCCCTAGATCATTGTTTTGCAGAGATTGCTGTGGCAGGCCTCTAGACGCGGGATGGTCTGTTCGTTCCGCCCCTTGCTTTTCATTGGCTGGTCTTCGGCCAGTAACTGTGCTAGTAACTACACTTCCAGGTGTCGTGTAGTTGCCTTCCATGATCTCTGTTGATGTTATTCTTTTCTTTGAAGATTTCTAAGCTTTCTCGCATCAGTCTGTATGAGAAATTTTTGCAGGTGGCTAGAAGTTCGGTGTTATCAAAGTCGATGTGATGGCCGGTTGTGATCACATGTTCCGCTAATGCGGATTTTTCGGGCTGGTTTAATTTTAGGCTGCGTATGTGCTCTTTTTTACGTGTTACGATTGATCTGCCTACATTGGCCAAACCAGCAGATCAATCGTAACACGTAAAAAAGAGCACATACGCAGCCTAAAATTAAACCAGCCCGAAAAATCCGCATTAGCGGAACATGTGATCACAACCGGCCATCACATCGACTTTGATAACACCGAACTTCTAGCCACCTGCAAAAATTTCTCATACAGACTGACGCGAGAAAGCCTAGAAATCTTCAAAGAAAAGAATAACATCAACAGAGATCATGGAAGGCAACTACACGACACCTGGAAGGCCCTACTTACTAGCACAGTTACTGGCCGAAGACCAGCCAATGAAAAGCAAGGGGCGGAACGAACAGACCATCCGCGTCTAGAGGCCTGCCACAGCAATCTCTGCAAAACAATGATCTAGGGAAGAATATCACAGAAAAAGGAAGCCCTAAGGAATTGAACCAGACAACAAAACACAATATTAATTATCTCCAAAACCAACAAAAAGCGGTGACACCAGTACAAGATCCCATTGGCAGACAGGCAACCAATCGGGGACAAAAGGGGCGGGACCAGCAGAGACTCGCAACAGGTATATAAACGGGAGCAACCGGACAAAGAGCGGACAAGAGCCCAGAAGAAGCTCATGACAAGATGAGCGAAACGTCGGCGATTTCGACCAAGATGACGCGGCCTTCACCGGAAGCCAAGATCACACATCTGTTTAGAGTTATAAATGTGATATGTACGTTATAATATCATTTACAACTATGTTTAAAAATAAATAAAAATATTACGAGGCATCTAAATGTAATTACTTTTAATAATTGTGCGTTCATTGCAGAAAGGGCATGAGTCTAATGAATTAAAACCGTGTTTTTGAAAAGGAAAATAATTAAAATTAAAAGTTCTTGTTTGTTTTCCAATCCTGTCAAGTTCTGCTAGCAATGACATTAAACTCAGCAAAAATAATCAATTTGTTTAGTTTCTAAACAGTTTTTTATGTCTCCTGTAAAATTTGAATTTAGTGACTCATGACCTTTCTGCAATGACCGATTCAACTACCCTTTACATGGAAAATTTTTCAAAAATTTTTATTTTCTTGAAAATGGCTAACATTTTTGATTAAAAACACCAACAGTAAGTTTGTTGGCATAAATAAATAATAATTATCATGTTAGATGTTTGCATGAGAAATGAAATGTATATTTTGAACTTTCTGGCTGTAGCCTATGTAATCCTGTTTACTCTGGATGACTTTTGAATAACTTGTAAGCCGTAAGAGATAGACAAAATCTTACCATAGCGGATAGAAGAGATAGTGTGAGCTCTTCGGGAGTTACTATGGTTCGCTCGCAAGATGGCACTGGTGTTGCGGTCACTTTACTTTAGTTCACGAATGCATGGTGAAAATGGGTTTCATATTATCAGTTAGCATTTTAAATACCTAAAGTCGTAAGCAGGAATATTGGAAATACTGTTTTGAAACATCGTCTTTCCTTGACACATAACATAGGATGGTATTTTACAATAATGGGTATTATAATTAACGAAGAACAGTGGGAAATATCTGCTTACATGATTTTAAGCTGAAAAATTAAATCATAATGCATATTATGTATTTTTTAAGCATTGTATCTAGAACCAGCTTTTGTTTCTTACTTAAATAATTTAAATTGTGTTTATGTTCGCAACAATTAGTAGCGAATTTCTTTTGTACTATTTTTAATTTAGCCCTCTCTTTAGATAGCAGGATTTTAGTTCTAACTAAATATCTATTGAGGTTTCTAATTCTTTTCTTCAGTGTAGCAATTTCATTATTGGCACTTGTGTTTGTGACCTTGGAGGAATTAGAACTGTTTTCTGTGAATTCCTCATTGTTGAAGGCCGGCGCGTTTGAAATAAGAACTGGTTGACTGGATCCTGCATCTGGTAATTCACTGATTGTTGAATATTGCTTTTTCAGTAATTTTTTGTCTCCATTTTGTGGAGATTTTCGGGATTTATGCACTGTAGTTAAGTACCTGGGTAAATTAGGAAATATACAGGGAATTTCCCCTGGCTTTAACCGCCATTTAATTCTAGGGATTTCAACTAGTTTTCCATGCACAACGAATAAATCAACTTTCACTAAAAAGTCCTCCGGAAAATGTTTGTCACAAATACTAGATTTAACAGATAATTTAGTGTCTTTCCTAGGAATAGACTTTTCCCATTTGTAAAACAGATTTTTATCTTTAGGAGGAGTAAAAAAATGTCTAGCTTCTGAGCAGTTTGTGTATCCTGAACGACGCCCGGGTACAAAACAAGTTGGAGTTTTTAATCAATTATTGATGTTGCTTGAAACTTACGTTTTGAAGAACACACACATTTATGCACAAAATTAGAAGCAATTTCACAAGTTATGTACCTAATTACTCACAACACACAACGCATACGTATAAAATTGTCTGTACTTCCAAATCACATACTAGGCAGTTCGGCCGCATTTTAAGGCGACTGTGATCGCCACGCCGCAGTTTCGGTCAGTTGCCACGGGACCACGGATCATGCAGTGAACTAGCGGGAGAGCTCACACTTTCTCTTCTATCCGCTATGATCTTACTATACAAAAAATGTAGATCTCGCTAAAACATACAATTTATGTTCAAATAATTTTTTTTGTACAATGAACCATTTCGAAGATATATTTGTGTCAGTTTCGGAGAACTTAAAACTTTAGTGAAATGGAACATTGTTCATTTTTTTATATGTTATGTGTGCAAAGAGAATGGGATCTCAAAGCTTTAAAAGATTTGACTATAGGTCAAATCCTACTGTATTCTAATATTCCCCTTGTACCTACAAGGAGATAAGCAATAAGATAATTTGTACAAATATTTATCCTAACTAACGTGAAGATGATATAGGAATAAGAGTATGTAAGAATGATTAGTACAAGAGTAGAGAAAGTCATGTGAGTGCAACACATCAGATTTTTTATATCAAATTGTTGGGTGGAATACAGTATTTCCCATACAAAGTAGAGGAAGTAAACTGTATTTTTGATATTAAATTGTTGAGTGGAATGCAATATTTCCCATACATTCCTAGTAACGTACCTTGAGTTGCATTGTCCACTTGATCTCTATATTGAAGCCGACATGTGGGTCAAGTGACTCCAGTGCTTGGCGTAGTGTTGGGAAGGGCTGGTGTTCCTCCAATTCTTCATCAAAGAAGCGCTGGTTTTTGTCTTTTCCTTCTTCTAGATGGTACACCTACCAAAACACACAATCTTTCTCATTTCTGCTTGCTATACCATATCAAATCAACTATTTCTTATTTTACAAAAAACAATTATTTTACTTGATTTTGACACTTTTGACACGCTTTGTATTAGCTTCACCTGTAAGTAAGTATGTATGTATGTAGCAGTGAACTGAATTTCACCAACTTAAGAGTTGTCTGATTGACTTGACAATTTGCACACATGTCAAGGACCAATGACAATACAATAATATAACTTTTTCCTACGGTCCTGAGCAGGTTCATCAGGATAAAAACAATTAAATTTATCAGTGTAATGGAATCTTTTGATGTAATTTTCATCAACTTACAGTCGTCTGATTGACCTGAAAATTTGCATGTGTGTGAAGGACTGATGACAATACAATAATATCATAACTTTATCCCAAGATGCTGACCAGGATCATCAGGATAAAAACAATTAGCTAAATTTATCAATGTAGCGGAATCTTTCAATGTAATTTTCATCAACTTGAGTCATCTGATTGACTTGAAAATTTGCAAACATGTCAGGGACTAATGACAATACAATATCATGACTTCGTCCTAATGTCCTGACCAGCATTATCAGGATAAAAAAGTGACTTGGCTAAATTTAACAACTTTGAGTCATCTGACTGACCTGAAAATTTGCACATGTGTCAAGGACCTATAACAATACAATATCATGACTTTGTCCTAATGTCCTGACCAGGATCATCAGGATTAAAAAGTGAATTGGTTAAATATATTAACATAACCTAATTTTCACCAACTTAGATTCATCTGATTGACTTGAAAATTTGCACACACGTCAAGGATCAATGACAGTACCAAAATAGCTTGAATTTGTCCTAATGTACTGACCAGTATCTTCAGGATAAAAAATGACTAAGCTAAACTTATCAATGCAAAGGAATCTTTTGACGTAATTTTCACCAACTTACTCAACTTAAGAGTTGTCTGACTTGAAAATTTGCAAATGTGTTAAGGACCGATGAGAATATAATAATGCCATGACTTTGTCCCAATATCCTGACCAGGATCATCAGGATAAAGAATGATTAAGCTAAATTTATAGAAAATAGTACAATTATGACATCTTAGATGTTGTTTTCTAGTGCCTTGCATCTGGCAATGAAGCCATTAGCATTCGTGCCCGTTAAGAAAACAGTTACATGAAAGCCACATACTATGTGTCCTGTGTAACGATCCAGCAGAAATGAACATCTAAGGCACATTTCTACATGCACCCTTAAAATTGCTTTAACAAAATACCTGTATTTATATACTGAATGATGTAGATGCCCAGAGTGAGGACCTGAAAAGAACATGAGACCCAGGGGAAATATCACACACAGGAGTCACATGGGGCCAAGACACCCACAACAGCTGCTAGTTTAGAAATTGATGCAAGTTTCACTGGACAAAGGAATTAAATTGTTTGAAAATATTGAAAGACGGAGATGCTCGGAGAAAGGACCTGAGAGGGACACGAGATTTCGGGGAAAGGATTGTGGATCAAAGCTTACCCAGGGCCATTAAGTCCAGAACAGCTGATGTAGTTAAAACTGTAATTATAATCTAATACTGTTCCAAAAAGAGTGATTTGAAAATTTTCAAAAAAGTGTTTGGAAGAAATTTCTAATTCACAAATTTTAAAAATATTTCAAATTAAAAAATTTTGAAAAACTTTTGAATAGAAAAATCCGAGACTAAAAAGTTAAAAATAAATTCTTGTTTAAAAAACTAAAAAAAGTTGCTTTTGTAACAAACCAAACTAAAAACAGGAAATAATTTTTAAATACGAAGACTTTGTTCTATAGCAATATAAAAGGTTTGTTCCAACACAATCCAGAATCAGTTCTGAATTATCTGAGCATGCGCAGTGCCAAGTAGGATTGCAACATGACAAAAATCCCAAACTAGTTCTGAGAGCGTGCTCGATTGTGAATGTGCATAAGAAAATATTGATATTAGTTCTGAATGCTTATTGGAACAGACCTACAGTTTGGAACATTACTTAAACCATCATTAATCTCTAATTCTGAATAGCTGCACATACGTAGTAGGCTATTAGTCTATACCATTTGTACTTGTCCACAATTTGTGGCACCTGCTTTTGTCCAAGAACCGATTTCACCGGTTCCAAACTAGTTCCCAAAATGTTGGAAGAGCAAGTTGGACAGGTCTGGAGGATTTTTTGTCATGTTGGAACACTGCTTACTACTGTACATGCTGAGATAACAGAACTGACTCTGGATCGTGTCGGAACAAACCTCGTATAGCCTACAAGTGCTCAGATTATTCAGAATCACAGATTAATAATGGCTCAAGTAATGTACCAACTGTACAAACTTCTGAACTAATTCTGAGAGCGTGCTCGATTGTGTAAGTGCATAAGAAAATGCTGGATTAATTCAGAAGGCTTGTTGGAACAAACCTAAAGTCAAGCATTATCTGTTCTGCAGATCGTGGTCCCTGGCAGGCAGGAACGCATGTAATGTAGCGGATATCGCTGTGTACCTAGAAGTACTGACTCATTTTTAATGGTTTTAATACACATTTTATACATAAAAAGATAGAAAAATTTAAGTATCAAAAGGCTGTTAAAGAGGTTCCTACCCTCAAAAAAATAAAAGATAATTGTAGTTTTAAAAAGTTTACTTACCAGCTGTGGGCCAATAAAAAATTTACAACATTTTTTAAAGAATATGGAATAAATTTGGTCGCTCGAAATAAATTTAATATACAAAATTTACTAAATTTTTCTAAAAAAGATAAAATTCCAAATTACAAAAAATCTGGCATTTATCAATTTAGCTGTTTGGATTGTCATAAGCTTTATATTGGTAAAACTAAAAGTCATTTAGAAACCAGAATAAAAGAACAGTTTGGAAATATTAAATATAAACAAACTGATAAATCAACTGTGGCAGATCATATTTGGTCATTTAATCATGAAATATATCCAGAGGTTAAATTATTAAAACAATTAAGTGGACCTATAAATTTAATGGTTTGGGAAAAGATATTTATTTTAAAAAACAGACACCATGCTATGAATTTTGAAATCCCTCCAATAGACTGCATTTATAGGTTTTTGTTTTCAGAGATTGGTGATTAAAATGAGCAGCAGTAGCTATGGTAACTAATTTGTTTGTATAGCTTTGAGAATTTGTTTTTACTTTAGATCCTTGTTGCTTCACTGTGAATAGCTTCATTATTTTCTTAGCTCAAAGTACATTTAAGGTATGTGAAGTGGCTTAGTCAATTCATCGTCTATAATTTTTTAACTATTGCATTACTTCACAATTACAATTTAAAAGAGATCACTGCTTTTGAAAAATTTTGAAGTATTGAAAATTCTTTTAAGCTGTTAGAAAAGATCAGCAATTAAGTATTATTTGCTGATGATAAACTTGATTGTTTTTATGCAACAGCCTATTTCTCAGCATTCCTAGAGAAAAAAAAGTTGATTCGAGCCAAATGTGGTTGTGTTCTCTGAAAATCTTCTTGAATTTGTCGAACATCTTGAATTTTTTAAAGGGCATCTTCTCACCTGTTGTGTTACGCATGGTTGTTTCTTCTTTGCTGTGCTCACTTTTTTATCATCAAAACATTTCTTTTTACAATTTCAATGAATTTATTTTCTTCTGTTTCATATTCCTGAAACTACAAAGTGATATGTTAACTAACCTGTGTGTTAAACTGTTGAAATCTCCCTATTCATGTCTCTTGGCTTGATGCCACTGTCTCTTGTGCTGTGTGCTCGTTTTCTGTACATCCCAAAGTTTATTGTTTCCTTTTTTTAAAAAAAAAATTTTTTAACTCAAAAAATGGTAGCTGTCTATTTCTGTTTCTAATATGAATTTTATAGATTTTTTCTTTTAGATTTAACAGTTTTAGTGCATCATCAATGTATTTCTTTGGCACTATTGTAAAAAATGTCATTTATGACTGTTACCCCTTTGGGGACCAACGCTTACCACCTGGCCAGTGTCCCCCACCTCTGCCCACTACACATGTTATGATGAGTGAGCTGCAGAACTGGAGGGTGGGATGTGGTCAGCAGCTCAGTTCCTCCTGGCTGATTATGTGGCCTTCACAATCTGGGATCGCTATTTCTTTACCAAGTAGTTCCTCAATTGGGCCTTCTGGGACCTCCCAGTGAGGAAAAATCTCCACACCAGAACCGGTGATTGAACCCAAGTCTTCTGTGCCAGACAGGTGTACCACCACTGCATTACAAAGGCAGTCACAATTTGAATGTTCAAGGGAAACTTTTGGTGGCTCTTGTTTGCAATGAACTCGTAACCAGAGAAAGTTGTTAGTCCTGAGGTTTGACTGTAGTATTTTGATTACAATTGGAAATAGTTTTGTTCTATGCATCATTTTGTTAATTCAATGTATTGTGAAATTTCTCCTGCTGACATTCCTGTGGATTTCAGCCAGTTCTTGATTACTGTTGGTAGTTTCTTTATTGGAATACTTGCAAATAATAAGTATATGTTGGATGTTAGCATATCTTCGTTTTTTAACCGTAAATCTTTGATATATTCTACAAGCTCACAGGAGTTTCTGATGATAAATTGAATTTACGATTGAATTTAGGAATTGATCAATTCATTTTCTTTTTACTTTCCCTACTACATATAGTAAGTAGCAGTGGTTTAGTTCCGGAAAATATTTTCCCACTTTAGAATGACGCAACATTTTTACATTCAGTAAGAAAATTGTTTATAATCTATACATAGCACTGAAACGTCATGGGTGTACTCTAGCGGACTAATATTGAACCTTACGGTTTTATGGTCATAAAATACGGTCGCTTGTATTGAATGGGGGTATGATCAACTTTTCGTGTTGAATAAGAGCCGCCTTTTCTATTTCATATTCAATGGGTCATTGGTTGGTTAGTATTTCCATAGCTGCTATTGGTGTGGTTTTGATAGCACCTGTAATTAATCTCAGACTTTGGTTTCCTCCATTGTCACGACACATTGACACAAAAAGTCATTTTGTTCTCTCAAAATGTGCCTAGCACTTTTCAAAAAGTGTGGTATCCATGTTGTTGAAAGCTTTTTCATGTTTAATTCCTGGAGTAAGATGCAACCAACACATTTCTGTGATATCAATAGAGCATTGGCAATTTCACGCACCTTTGTACACTGATATTCCAAAATAACCTTCAGATGGTAATTATTATTTATTTAATAATATAATAATTTAATAAGGTGAGTTCCTGTAAATATTTTATTCCAACTAATTCACTGGTAAATAGAGAAAGTATTGTATTCCACCCAAAAATTCGATGTTGACATTTCACTGGAAATATATGTTTTGAGCCTCTCTGAATCCCAAAAAAGTATTTTTAGAAAAAGGCCTGTGTGTGTGTGTCTGTGGGCAGCATAACTCAAAAATGAAAAGTTGGTTAAAAACCAAAGCTGGTATTTAAGTTTAATGTCTTTTAAGGATGTGACACAAAGATTTGAAGAAAATAGCCCCACTAAACTAAACTACCCTTTACATGGAAAATTTTTCAAAAATCTTTATTTTCTCGAAAATGGCTAATGATTTTTATTAAAATGCCATGCATTTGAGATATTTTTATGACAAACAAATTGTATATTTTGAATTTTCTGGATATAGCCTATGTAGCCCTGTTTACTCTTTTGCATAACTGGTAAACCGTAAGAGATAGATTCAAATCTTACTATACAAAAAAAGTAGATCTTGCTAAACCCACAATTTATGTCCAAATAAATTTTTTATAGCATGAGTCATTTTGGAGATATCCTTGTAAGGTTTGGAAAATAAACTTTTGTCAAGTGGAAGATCGTGATTCACTTTTATTTAATATCCTGACCATGCAAAGAGAACGGAAACTCAAAGCTTTAAAAGATTTGACTTCAATCAAAGTCTACTGTGTTGCCATATTCCCCTTGTACCTACAAGAAAATGAACAATAAGGTAACTTCTGAAAATGTTTATCTCAACTAAAATGAAGATAAAGGAATGGGAGTTTGTAGGGATGGTTAGTACTAGAGTAGAGAAAGTCATGTGAGTGCAACACATCAGATTTGTTTATTTTGATTCCAATGACGGCGCCATGGCCAAGCAGTTAAGACTGTTCCCCTATCATCAAGATGGCCTGGGTTGCATCCCAGGAACCTGCATGTGGTATTCGCAGTGGACAAAACACCATCCAGGCGGGTTTTCTCTGGGTTCTCCAGTTTCTCTTGCCACTCACTCCACCGACTGCTCCATCGTCACCTTTCCAATAATCCATTTTGCCTGCATTTCTTATCATCCTTGTCCTCACTATCATACCTGGTGCTTGGCTCACCACTTCACTTTGTCTGCTCCCCGACAGGCATCTGACCCTAGGTACAAGCTTGTAAGTCTTCCATACAGGGAGGCTAATCAGATAAAGAAGACAAACAAGAAGGATTTTGATTCCCACATTGTCAACTTCCAGTATTTACTGATATGAAATTCTAAATCTCTGTAACTGCAAATAAAACTATAAGAAGTATTTAGACAGTAGTTATTAAAATTAGTGGACAGTTTGCTCTAATTTTAATAACTTTGTTCTCAATAACAACATACAAGTGCAAAGAGGACCTTTCTTCTCTGCTACATGCTTAAGGCAAGGTAAAGCATAAAGAGTGGAGACTTAAAGGTACTATAGTGAGTCACTTTATGTAAGAAGCAATTGCCAAAAAGAGCTGGAATACATTCATGAAGTGTAACATAACAATTGCATCCTTTTGGCATGCGAGTAAGCGTTCATTTGCTCTCAGTAAGTGTTATAAAGCAGAATTAAAACAGTTCTGGTATTCAATATTACATCTCCCCAACCTGTACGTCCGCTCTCCCGCGCAAGAGCATACAACAGCTGATATGCACATGTGACAGCACCAGCATAGCTATAAACAAGCTACCTACCAATAAGAAAAAAGCATTTTCGGCTTTGTACAACATTCAGTGTAGTATACTTTAATACACTTAATTTCTCATGTTTGAATGTGTTTATTCACAATCCTAGATATCTATTCACTAAAATAATTATATCTATTTTCTTGGAATATGTGTTAGGGGTTGGAGTGATAGCTTGCATAGTCCATAACAATCACACATCCCTCTTCAAGCTTCGAAGGAGATCAATAAACCATTCCTGAAACACCACACTATTCTTCTCTTAATGATAATCACCATCACTTTTTGATTGGAAAACTAATTCTGCCCCTTCTATGAAACCATTTGAATGATTCAGCATGACAGATTATGAGATGGGATTCTTTGCCTATGGGACCTTTAAACCTCCGTTTCTTTTAGAATCTTGCCAAATACAACTTTTGGTATGGTTTTGGTTTACCCAAGTTTTCAATCTAAATAATAGGATGACGGATCTCTTCTTTCTTTAACTCGAGCATTTTTCTTAAAAATCAACCATCGTCACAACGGTATCTTTTCTGTCCATCAAAAGTCACTGACCATTTTCCAGTTTTCTATATTTAAAATCAAGTCTTCTCAAAATTTTTTATAAAGAAGTTATGCCGTCTGTATAATCTATTTTGTCATTTAGAACAATTTTTTTAAGCATGGGGTATTTACCATGATCATAGAACTCTTGTACTGAATGACTGAGTAATATTTTTTCTTGGAGAGGAAAAGCACGGCCCTAGGGCCTCTACGCTTTCAGATGCACTTTTATGGGCTTCCTCAGGTACTGCACTGTTTGTAAAGAGTGACAAGCTTCTGCAGTTATATTTTGTGTATCTCTAAAAAGATCACAAACCTTTTCTTGGCAGTTTTCCAGATCTTTTAAACAGTTATGCCCCCTGAGGGGTCCCCGTCTAGGGGATATGTGAATGGCGACCACAAGGTACCCAAGCTGAGCAGAACATTACTTCCACTTACTGGTGTCTAGGGGATATGTGGATAGTGACCACAAGGTACCCAAGCTGAGCAGAACATTACTTCCACTTACTGGTGTCTAGGGGATATGTAGATAGTGACCACAAGGTACCCAAGCTGAGCAGAACATTACTTCCACTTACTGGTGTTTTGCTCCTCACTGTTGCTTTTCTATCTGAACTTATGACCTTACCTTGTTCATCTCTTGTTTTCTTCTGACCCCGATGCTATTAGGGTACCCGAGGGTTAGGGAGTCTTATTTTTCCAACCTTTCCATTTCTCTAATTTCTCTATAAACCCTTAACCCCTAACATGCTGACCTGTCATGGCATGTAATATGTCCTCTGATTGGTAATCAGAGGATATGGTTGGTGAATTTATTTTGATATTTCTCCCGGCCAGGTCGGTGTGACCCGTAAACCCACAACAGGTGTGGTCCTCCAGACATTCTGGGGGTTGTGAGAGAGCAATGTAACTGCCAAAACAAAAATATGTTGCTCTCTAAAAAGCGGTTACTATTAGTGCTATTTTTCTCTTCTATATTGGAGAGCAAGAGGATTAATGACTTCATTGTCAGAAATCCAACATTAGCTAACAACAACAAATATTACAACATCACACAGGAAACTAAATCATAATTTAATGAAAACCTTTGTATTAATTGTATATTATTGTAAAACCTGGTAACAGTTTGCATTTTAGAGTCATTCATTTAATGTAATGTTTTTACTTCCTTACAATTTCCTGTTAGCAAATCTCTGGAATTTAAAGGACATTTTGTCAGAAGATCCAAACACAAAAGATATCCAAGAAATTTGGAAGTATGTAAAGAACAATCTCTTATGGTCACAACAGAAATATGCTGAGCAGTACAATGCAAACAGCAGTTCACATCCCCAGGATGAAGTGTCGAAAAACTTCACTGCTAAACTCGCTCTTCAATATCTAATTTAATATTAGGAAGTCGCACAATGTGCATTGATACAAGTACATTAAAACAATACATATTGTGTGCAGCTTGACCTGTTTGTCCATATTTGTTTCATCAATTGTCTTTCGTGTTTCACTTAACTTTTGCTTTGTCTATTTGTCCCCATAGAAAAATTTTCTTAAAGATATTGTTCTATTTTCATACACTTCCACATGGTATCTTGTGACTTGTTTCACACATAACGTGCACACAAATTCTTCACCTGGCTCGTGGTGTCTGTTGTCCTTACATATCAAGTGCTGCAAACTGGCAGTCTGATAAGTAGTGGGTCTTGCCCAGAGGTCGGGTTGCAGCACTACTTGCATGATATTTTCCCCTTACGTTGCTACATGTCTTAAATTGCAACTCATTCCAGGCAGCAGTTGACTGCTGCAGTTGTGGTGTGTATGGGGTTGAAAATGAAAAAAAAAAAAATGGAATCATGCAGTGATAAAATTCCTTGCAAAAGAAGGTTTAACACCAACCAAAATTAATTTGCACCTTGTAAATACGTATGGTGACTCTTCACCTTCAATTTTCACCATGGAGAAATGGGGGACCAAGTTTAAACGTGGCCACGAAAGCATCCAAGATGATCCACTTCAAAAACATCCAAAAACTGTAATCACACTAGAAATCATTTTAAACAATGCATGATATGATTTTGGAATATCAGTGTACAAAGGTGCGTGAAATTGCCAATGCTCTAGTGATATCACAGAAATGTGTTGGTCGCATCTTACTCCAGGAATTAAACATGAAAAAGCTTTCAACAACATGGGTACCACACTTTTTGAAAAGTGCTAGGCACATTTTGAGAGAACAAAGTGACTTTTTGTGTCAATGTGTCGTGACAATGGAGGAAACATGGATTCATGCCGATGTTGCACTTTTTTGATGATTTCCAGTGTGGTTGCAGCTTTTGGGTGTCTCTCACTTGGAGCATCTTGGACACTTTCAAAGCCACATTTAACTGTCTTCCATTTCCTCATGTAGGAAATCAAAGGTGAACAGTTGCCACATACATTTACAATTTCAGTTGGTGTTAAACCTTCTTTAATGAAGAACTTTGTCACCTCCACCCATGTACAAATCCTATCAAATCAACCCAAAACATTCTCATCTCGTCTACCTCATCTTAAACGTTAAGACCCAAAGTGGCTCGGTTCTGCAGTATTGAACCAGAACAGGGATGAGTCCATTCCACAGGACATCATCTAGTATGCGCCACTGCATGATACTCCAATTTTGCACCACAACTGCTTCAAATAACTTGCAATTTTACATGGCATCTACCAACAAGTGTACAGCAATGGAGAAAGTGATAGAGTGCACTAGCAGTCCCACGATATTTCCAAAATGCAGCTGAGATTATTGATAAGTTATCACCTGTCAGACACCCACAACTACAAGTCAACACACTCAGCATAAAATTTCACTGCTAGAAATGTGTACTTCAACTCCATTTTTAATTCCATTTTAGTGAATTTAAAGTTTAAATGTTGCAGATTGCAGTGTGTGATAGTGTTCAAGTTCACCTGTATGTCAATGTTGCAGATTGCAGGGTGTGATAGTGTTCATGTTCACCTGTATGTCAATGTTGCAGATTGCACGGTGTGATAGTGTTCACGTTCACCTGTATGTCAATGTTGCAGATTGCAGGGTGTGATAGTGTTCAAGTTCACCTGTATGTCAATGTTGCAGATTGCAGGGTGTGATAGTGTTCATGTTCACCTGTATGTGAATGTTGCAGATTGCAGGGTGTGATAGTGTTCATGTTCATGTTCACCTGTATGTGAATGTTGCAGATTGCAGGGTGTGATAGTGTTCACGTTCACCTGTATGTGAATGTTGCAGATTGCAGGGTGTGATAGTGTTCATGTTCACCTGTATGTGAATGTTGCAGATTGCATGGTGTGATAGTGTTCATGTTCACCTGTATGTGAATGTTGCACATTGCAGGGTGTGATAGTGTTCATGTTCACCTGTATGTGAATGTTGCAGATTGCAGTGTGTGATAGTGTTCATGTTCACCTGTATGTGAATGTTGCAGATTGCAGGGTGTGATAGTGTTCACATTCACCTGTATGTGAATGTTGCAGATTGCAGGGTGTGATAGTGTTCATGTTCATGTTCACCTGTATGTGAATGTTGCAGATTGCAGGGTGTGATAGTGTTCACATTCACCTGTATGTCAATGTTGCAGATTGCAGGGTGTGATAGTGTTCAAGTTCACCTGTGTGTCAATGTTGCAGATTGCAGGGTGTGATAGTGTTCACATTCACCTGTATGTCAATGTTACAGATTGCAGGGTGTGATAGTGTTCATGTTCATGTTCACCTGTATGTCAATGTTGCAGATTGCAGGGTGTGATAGTGTTCAAGTTCACCTGTATGTGAATGTTGCAGATTGCAGGGTGTGATAGTGTTCATGTTCATGTTCACCTGTATGTGAATGTTGCAGATTGCAGGGTGTGATAGTGTTCATGTTCATGTTCACCTGTATGTGAATGTTGCAGATTGCAGGGTGTGATAGTGTTCATGTTCACCTGTATGTGAATGCTGCAGATTGCAGGGTGTGATAGTGTTCATGTTCATCTGTATGTGAATGTTGCAGATTGCAGGATGTGATAGTGTTCATGTTCATGTTCATGTTCACCTGTATGTGAATGTTGCAGATTGCAGGGTGTGATAGTGTTCATGTTCACCTGTATGTGAATGTTGCAGATTGCAGGGTGTGATAGTGTTCATGTTCATGTTCACCTGTATGTGAATGTTGCAGATTGCAGGGTGTGATAGTGTTCATGTTCATGTTCACCTGTATGTGAATGTTGCAGATTGCAGGGTGTGATAGTGTTCATGTTCATGTTCACCTGTATGTGAATGTTCCAGATTGCAGGGTGTGATAGTGTTCATGTTCATGTTCACCTGTATGTGAATGTTGCAGATTGCAGGGTGTGATAGTGTTCATGTTCACCTGTATGTGAATGTTGCAGATTGCAGGGTGTGATAGTGTTCATGTTCATGTTCACCTGTATGTGAATGCTGCAGATTGCAGGGTGTGATAGTGTTCATGTTCATGTTCATGTTCACCTGTATGTGAATGTTGCAGATTGCAGGGTGTGATAGTGTTCATGTTCATGTTCACCTGTATGTGAATGTTGCAGATTGCAGGGTGTGATAGTGTTCATGTTCACCTGTATGTGAATGTTGCAGATTGCAGGGTGTGATAGTGTTCATGTTCATGTTCACCTGTATGTGAATGTTGCAGATTGCAGGGTGTGATAGTGTTCATGTTCACCTGTATGTGAATGTTGCAGATTGCAGGGTGTGATAGTGTTCATGTTCATGTTCACCTGTATGTGAATGTTGCAGATTGCAGGGTGTGATAGTGTTCATGTTCATGTTCACCTGTATGTGAATGCTGCAGATTGCAGGGTGTGATAGTGTTCATGTTCATGTTCATGTTCACCTGTATGTGAATGTTGCAGATTGCAGGGTGTGATAGTGTTCATGTTCATGTTCATCTGTATGTGAATGTTGCAGATTGCAGGGTGTGATAGTGTTCATGTTCATGTTCACCTGTATGTGAATGTTGCAGATTGCAGGGTGTGATAGTGTTCACATTCACCTGTATGTCAATGTTGCAGATTGCAGGGTGTGATAGTGTTCAAGTTCACCTGTATGTCAATGTTGCAGATTGCAGGGTGTGATAGTGTTCACATTCACCTGTATGTCAATGTTGCAGATTGCAGGGTGTGATAGTGTTCATGTTCACCTGTATGTCAATGTTGCAGATTGCAGGGTGTGATAGTGTTCAAGTTCACCTGTATGTGAATGTTGCAGATTGCAGGGTGTGATAGTGTTCATGTTCATGTTC
Organism: Tenodera sinensis; assembly: GCA_030765045.1. Classification (NCBI taxonomy): domain Eukaryota; kingdom Metazoa; phylum Arthropoda; class Insecta; order Mantodea; family Mantidae; genus Tenodera; species Tenodera sinensis. The sequence goes on from CM060963.1 coordinate 209,058,211, forward strand.
ACCTGTATGTGAATGTTGCAGATTGCAGGGTGTGATAGTGTTCACATTCACCTGTATGTCAATGTTGCAGATTGCAGGGTGTGATAGTGTTCATGTTCACCTGTATGTCAATGTTGCAGATTGCAGGGTGTGATAGTGTTCATGTTCACCTGTATGTGAATGTTGCAGATTGCAGGGTGTGATAGTGTTCACATTCACCTGTATGTCAATGTTGCAGATTGCAGGGTGTGATAGTGTTCATGTTCACCTGTATGTGAATGTTGCAGATTGCAGGGTGTGATAGTGTTCATGTTCACCTGTATGTGAATGTTGCAGATTGCAGGGTGTGATAGTGTTCATGTTCATGTTCACCTGCATGTGAATGTTGCAGATTGCAGGGTGTGATAGTGTTCATGTTCATGTTCACCTGTATGTGAATGTTGCAGATTGCAGGGTGTGATAGTGTTCATGTTCATGTTCACCTGTATGTGAATGTTGCAGATTGCAGGGTGTGATAGTGTTCATGTTCATGTTCACCTGTATGTGAATGTTGCAGATTGCAGGGTGTGATAGTGTTCATGTTCACCTGTATGTGAATGTTGCAGATTGCAGGGTGTGATAGTGTTCATGTTCACCTGTATGTGAATGTTGCAGATTGCACGGTGTGATAGTGTTCATGTTCATGTTCACCTGTATGTGAATGTTGCAGATTACAGGGTGTGATAGTGTTCATGTTCACCTGTATGTGAATGTTGCAGATTGCAGGGTGTGATAGTGTTCATGTTCACCTGTATGTGAATGTTGCAGATTGCAGGGTGTGATAGTGTTCCTGTTCATCTGTATGTGAATGTTGCAGATTGCACGGTGTGATAGTGTTCATGTTCATCTGTATGTGAATGTTGCAGATTGCAGGGTGTGATAGTGTTCATGTTCACCTGTATGTCAATGTTGCAGATTGCAGGGTGTGATAGTGTTCATGTTCACCTGTATGTGAATGTTGCAGATTGCATGGTGTGATAGTGTTCATGTTCATGTTCACCTGCATGTGAATGTTGCAGATTGCAGGGTGTGATAGTGTTCATGTTCACCTGTATGTGAATGTTGCAGATTGCAGGGTGTGATAGTGTTCATGTTCATGTTCACCTGTATGTCAATGTTGCAGATTGCAGGGTGTGATAGTGTTCATGTTTATGTTCATGTTCACCTGTATGTGAATGTTGCAGATTGCAGGGTGTGATAGTGTTCATGTTCATGTTCACCTGTATGTGAATGTTGCAGATTGCAGGGTGTGATAGTGTTCATGTTCATGTTCACCTGTATGTGAATGTTGCAGATTGCAGGGTGTGATAGTGTTCATGTTCATGTTCACCTGTATGTGAATGTTGCAGATTGCAGGGTGTGATAGTGTTCATGTTCACCTGTATGTGAATGTTGCAGATTGTAGGGTGTGATAGTGTTCACATTCACCTGTATGTGAATGTTGCAGATTGCAGGGTGTGATAGTGTTCATGTTCATGTTCACCTGTATGTGAATGTTGCAGATTGCAGGGTGTGATAGTGTTCATGTTCATGTTCACCTGTATGTGAATGTTGGAGATTGCAGGGTGTGATAGTGTTCATGTTCACCTGTATGTGAATGTTGCAGATTGCAGGGTGTGATAGTGTTCAAGTTCACCTGTATGTGAATGTTGCAGATTGCAGGGTGTGATAGTGTTCATGTTCATGTTCACCTGTATGTGAATGTTGCAGATTGCAGGGTGTGATAGTGTTCATGTTCATGTTCACCTGTATGTGAATGTTGCAGATTGCAGGGTGTGATAGTGTTCATGTTCACCTGTATGTGAATGTTGCAGATTGAAGGGTGTGATAGTGTTCATGTTCATCTGTATGTGAATGCTGCAGATTGCAGGGTGTGATAGTGTTCATGTTCATGTTCATGTTCACCTGTATGTGAATGTTGCAGATTGCAGGGTGTGATAGTGTTCATGTTCATGTTCACCTGTATGTGAATGTTGCAGATTGCAGGGTGTGATAGTGTTCATGTTCATGTTCACCTGTATGTGAATGTTGCAGATTGCAGGGTGTGATAGTGTTCATGTTCATGTTCACCTGTATGTGAATGTTGCAGATTGCAGGGTGTGATAGTGTTCATGTTCACCTGTATGTGAATGCTGCAGATTGCAGGGTGTGATAGTGTTCATGTTCATGTTCATGTTCACCTGTATGTGAATGTTGCAGATTGCAGGGTGTGATAGTGTTCATGTTCATGTTCACCTGTATGTGAATGTTGCAGATTGCAGGGTGTGATAGTGTTCATGTTCACCTGTATGTGAATGTTGCAGATTGCAGGGTGTGATAGTGTTCATGTTCATCTGTATGTGAATGTTGCAGATTGCAGGGTGTGATACTGTTCATGTTCATGTTCACCTGTATGTCAATGTTGCAGATTGCAGGGTGTGATAGTGTTCATGTTCACCTGTATGTGAATGTTGCAGATTGCAGGGTGTGATAGTGTTCATGTTCATGTTCACCTGTATGTGAATGTTGCAGATTGCAGGGTGTGATAGTGTTCATGTTCACCTGTATGTCAATGTTGCAGATTGCAGGGTGTGATAGTGTTCATGTTCATGTTCACCTGTATGTGAATGTTGCAGATTGCAGGGTGTGATAGTGTTCATGTTCACCTGTATGTGAATGTTGCAGATTGCAGGGTGTGATAGTGTTCATGTTCATGTTCACCTGTATGTGAATGTTGCAGATTGCAGGGTGTGATAGTGTTCATGTTCATCTGTATGTGAATGTTGCAGATTGCAGGGTGTGATAGTGTTCATGTTCATCTGTATGTGAATGTTGCAGATTGCAGGGTGTGATACTGTTCATGTTCATGTTCACCTGTATGTCAATGTTGCAGATTGCAGGGTGTGATAGTGTTCATGTTCACCTGTATGTGAATGTTGCAGATTGCAGGGTGTGATAGTGTTCATGTTCATGTTCACCTGTATGTGAATGTTGCAGATTGCAGGGTGTGATAGTGTTCATGTTCATGTTCACCTGTATGTGAATGTTGCAGATTGCAGGGTGTGATAGTGTTCATGTTCATGTTCACCTGTATGTGAATGTTGCAGATTGCAGGGTGTGATAGTGTTCATGTTCATCTGTATGTGAATGTTGCAGATTGCAGGGTGTGATAGTGTTCATGTTCATCTGTATGTGAATGTTGCAGATTGCAGGGTGTGATACTGTTCATGTTCATGTTCACCTGTATGTCAATGTTGCAGATTGCAGGGTGTGATAGTGTTCATGTTCACCTGTATGTGAATGTTGCAGATTGCAGGGTGTGATAGTGTTCATGTTCATGTTCACCTGTATGTGAATGTTGCAGATTGCAGGGTGTGATAGTGTTCATGTTCACCTGTATGTCAATGTTGCAGATTGCAGGGTGTGATAGTGTTCATGTTCATGTTCACCTGTATGTGAATGTTGCAGATTGCAGGGTGTGATAGTGTTCATGTTCATGTTCACCTGTATGTGAATGTTGCAGATTGCAGGGTGTGATAGTGTTCATGTTCACCTGTATGTGAATGTTGCAGATTGCAGGGTGTGATAGTGTTCATGTTCATCTGTATGTGAATGTTGCAGATTGCAGGGTGTGATACTGTTCATGTTCATGTTCACCTGTATGTCAATGTTGCAGATTGCAGGGTGTGATAGTGTTCATGTTCACCTGTATGTGAATGTTGCAGATTGCAGGGTGTGATAGTGTTCATGTTCATGTTCACCTGTATGTGAATGTTGCAGATTGCAGGGTGTGATAGTGTTCATGTTCACCTGTATGTCAATGTTGCAGATTGCAGGGTGTGATAGTGTTCATGTTCATGTTCACCTGTATGTGAATGTTGCAGATTGCAGGGTGTGATAGTGTTCATGTTCACCTGTATGTGAATGTTGCAGATTGCAGGGTGTGATAGTGTTCATGTTCATGTTCACCTGTATGTGAATGTTGCAGATTGCAGGGTGTGATAGTGTTCATGTTCACCTGTATGTGAATGTTGCAGATTGCAGGGTGTGATAGTGTTCATGTTCATGTTCACCTGTATGTGAATGTTGCAGATTGCAGGGTGTGATAGTGTTCATGTTCATCTGTATGTGAATGTTGCAGATTGCAGGGTGTGATAGTGTTCATGTTCATCTGTATGTGAATGTTGCAGATTGCAGGGTGTGATACTGTTCATGTTCATGTTCACCTGTATGTCAATGTTGCAGATTGCAGGGTGTGATAGTGTTCATGTTCACCTGTATGTGAATGTTGCAGATTGCAGGGTGTGATAGTGTTCATGTTCATGTTCACCTGTATGTGAATGTTGCAGATTGCAGGGTGTGATAGTGTTCATGTTCACCTGTATGTCAATGTTGCAGATTGCAGGGTGTGATAGTGTTCATGTTCATGTTCACCTGTATGTGAATGTTGCAGATTGCAGTGTGTGATAGTGTTCAAGTTCACCTGTATGTGAATGTTGCAGATTGCAGGGTGTGATAGTGTTCATGTTCATGTTCACCTGTATGTGAATGTTGCAGATTGCAGGGTGTGATAGTGTTCAAGTTCACCTGTATGTGAATGTTGCAGATTGCAGGGTGTGATAGTGTTCATGTTCATGTTCACCTGTATGTGAATGTTGCAGATTGCAGGGTGTGATAGTGTTCATGTTCACCTGTATGTCAATGTTGCAGATTGCAGGGTGTGATAGTGTTCATGTTCATGTTCACCTGTATGTGAATGTTGCAGATTGCAGTGTGTGATAGTGTTCAAGTTCACCTGTATGTGAATGTTGCAGATTGCAGGGTGTGATAGTGTTCATGTTCATGTTCACCTGTATGTGAATGTTGCAGATTGCAGGGTGTGATAGTGTTCAAGTTCACCTGTATGTGAATGTTGCAGATTGCAGGGTGTGATAGTGTTCATGTTCATGTTCACCTGTATGTGAATGTTGCAGATTGCAGGGTGTGATAGTGTTCATGTTCATGTTCACCTGTATGTGAATGTTGCAGATTGCAGGGTGTGATAGTGTTCATGTTCACCTGTATGTGAATGTTGCAGATTGCAGGGTGTGATAGTGTTCATGTTCATCTGTATGTGAATGTTGCAGATTGCAGGGTGTGATACTGTTCATGTTCATGTTCACCTGTATGTGAATGTTGCAGATTGCAGGGTGTGATAGTGTTCATGTTCACCTGTATGTGAATGTTGGAGATTGCAGGGTGTGATAGTGTTCATGTTCATGTTCACCTGTATGTGAATGTTGCAGATTGCAGGGTGTGATAGTGTTCATGTTCATGTTCACCTGTATGTGAATGTTGCAGATTGCAGGGTGTGATAGTGTTCATGTTCACCTGTATGTGAATGTTGCAGATTGCAGGGTGTGATAGTGTTCATGTTCATGTTCACCTGTATGTGAATGTTGCAGATTGCAGGGTGTGATAGTGTTCATGTTCATGTTCACCTGTATGTGAATGTTGCAGATTGCAGGGTGTGATAGTGTTCATGTTCACCTGTATGTGAATGTTGCAGATTGCAGGGTGTGATAGTGTTCATGTTCACCTGTATGTGAATGTTGGAGATTGCAGGGTGTGATACTGTTCATGTTCATGTTCACCTGTATGTCAATGTTGCAGATTGCAGGGTGTGATAGTGTTCATGTTCACCTGTATGTGAATGTTGCAGATTGCAGGGTGTGATACTGTTCATGTTCATGTTCATGTTCATGTTCACCTGTATGTGAATGTTGCAGATTGCAGGGTGTGATAGTGTTCATGTTCATGTTCACCTGTATGTGAATGTTGCAGATTGCAGGGTGTGATAGTGTTCATGTTCACCTGTATGTGAATGTTGCAGATTGCAGGGTGTGATAGTGTTCATGTTCACCTGTATGTGAATGTTGCAGATTGCAGGGTGTGATAGTGTTCATGTTCATCTGTATGTGAATGTTGCAGATTGCAGGGTGTGATAGTGTTCATGTTCATGTTCACCTGTATGTGAATGTTGCAGATTGCAGGGTGTGATAGTGTTCATGTTCACCTGTATGTGAATGTTGCAGATTGCAGGGTGTGATAGTGTTCATGTTCATGTTCACCTGTATGTGAATGTTGCAGATTGCAGGGTGTGATAGTGTTCATGTTCACCTGTATGTGAATGTTGCAGATTGCAGGGTGTGATAGTGTTCATGTTCATCTGTATGTGAATGTTGCAGATTGCAGGGTGTGATAGTGTTCATGTTCATGTTCACCTGTATGTGAATGTTGCAGATTGCAGGGTGTGATAGTGTTCATGTTCACCTGTATGTGAATGTTGCAGATTGCAGGGTGTGATAGTGTTCATGTTCACCTGTATGTGAATGTTGGAGATTGCAGGGTGTGATACTGTTCATGTTCATGTTCATCTGTATGTGAATGTTGCAGATTGCAGGGTGTGATAGTGTTCATGTTCATCTGTATGTGAATGTTGCAGATTGCAGGGTGTGATAGTGTTCATGTTCATCTGTATGTGAATGTTGCAGATTGCAGGGTGTGATAGTGTTCATGTTCACCTGTATGTGAATGTTGGAGATTGCAGGGTGTGATACTGTTCATGTTCATGTTCACCTGTATGTCAATGTTGCAGATTGCAGGGTGTGATAGTGTTCATGTTCACCTGTATGTGAATGTTGCAGATTGCAGGGTGTGATAGTGTTCATGTTCATGTTCACCTGTATGTGAATGTTGCAGATTGCAGGGTGTGATAGTGTTCATGTTCACCTGTATGTGAATGTTGCAGATTGCAGGGTGTGATAGTGTTCATGTTCACCTGTATGTGAATGTTGGAGATTGCAGGGTGTGATACTGTTCATGTTCATGTTCACCTGTATGTCAATGTTGCAGATTGCAGGGTGTGATAGTGTTCATGTTCACCTGTATGTGAATGTTGCAGATTGCAGGGTGTGATAGTGTTCATGTTCATGTTCACCTGTATGTGAATGTTGCAGATTGCAGGGTGTGATAGTGTTCATGTTCACCTGTATGTCAATGTTGCAGATTGCAGGGTGTGATAGTGTTCATGTTCATGTTCACCTGTATGTGAATGTTGCAGATTGCAGGGTGTGATAGTGTTCATGTTCATGTTCATGTTCATGTTCACCTGTATGTGAATGTTGCAGATTGCAGGGTGTGATAGTGTTCATGTTCATGTTCACCTGTATGTGAATGTTGCAGATTGCAGGGTGTGATAGTGTTCATGTTCACCTGTATGTGAATGTTGCAGATTGCAGGGTGTGATAGTGTTCATGTTCATGTTCACCTGTATGTGAATGTTGCAGATTGCAGGGTGTGATAGTGTTCATGTTCACCTGTATGTGAATGTTGCAGATTGCAGGGTGTGATAGTGTTCATGTTCACCTGTATGTGAATGTTGCAGATTGCAGGGTGTGATAGTGTTCATGTTCATGTTCATGTTCACCTGTATGTGAATGTTGCAGATTGCAGGGTGTGATAGTGTTCATGTTCATGTTCACCTGTATGTGAATGTTGCAGATTGCAGGGTGTGATAGTGTTCAAGTTCACCTGTATGTGAATGTTGCAGACTGCAGGGTGTGTTAGTGTTCATGTTCATGTTCACCTGTATGTGAATGTTGCAGATTGCAGGGTGTGATAGTGTTCACATTCACCTGTATGTGAATGACGGACAAACTGCTTTAAACAGCTTACTGAGCAATAACAATATAAGGATAGCTTAGCATTACAAAGCAAGCAAGGTATCGATCACATGCTTTCTTGTGCCAGTTGCTGCTGCTTACCCCACAGCAACAGACCACATCTGGGAAATGCAGAACTTTGCCCAACCTACCCTCCAGGGTGTAGCTAGCCTGTAAGAAATATCATCCCTGCATTCTTCATCTTAAACGTTGGACAAGAATTTGAGTCAATCAGTTACCATTATGTGCACTATAGTTTTCACATTTAACCAAACTAAACAGGCACAGCAATTTTGGATAACATATTTTTTCAGCATAATTAATAGTAACCATTTTATGTAGGGAAAGGAAGAAAATAATTGTAGTTAAAATGGATCTAATAAGGTTTCATAAAAAAGTCACTATTCTAAACAGTATTAATACACATTACAGTATTTACAAAATAAAAAACATATCTTCTTTCTTGGAAGTTTGAAAACAGTGTTGTAATAATCAATTTAACCAAAAAGGTGAGTCAATAACACTACACGACTCTTACTTATATGCTACTGGAACATGTTTCAAAAAGCTTGACTTTCCTCTCAGTCCCACACAGCAGCCAAACCAATAAACAAGACTGGACCAATGGCCATTCGCACACAATGCTGAGTGTATAAAACCTGTGAAACCAAACATCGCCAAGATAAGCCGTGTGCTACGGTCACACCACTGAGGATGTTCAACGCAGCTTCAAACAAAACATCTGGAAGGACAATTTCCACTAGACCACGGACCACAAGCCCTGATAATCATTTTGTATTTTATGACACTGGTCATGAAAGATTATGTGATTTAATAATTGATAAATAGGAACGTCTATCAGACAACACTAAATACACCAACTGCACGTCAACATGTTGCTTTACAGTAGCTGCTTGTCAAATTTCAGCAGTTGTTTTAAACAAGGGCACAGTGATGTTACATTTTACACTGTTTGTCCTAAATGTTATATAATGGTAACTGATCAACTAAAATTCTTACCACATTATAAAATTACAGCATTGCTTTTAATTTCCTGAAAAGAAGAATGACACTGTTAGTTGATTGCATTAAATGAAGTAAGTGTTAAGAAGAAGTTAGTATGCAGAATGTTCTCTTCAACAGAGAAACTAATTTACAAGCTAATTCTTATGCTGCCATTGTTATTTACCTACATTCCTTCTATACACTGCAATGCAGATTATAATGGTAATTAAAAATGAATGGCACAGAAATAAATTACAAGCTATGTGCAAATAAACACCTGACACAACAACATATTTTATCCATTGATGTCTTGAAGGGGATTCCCTAAATCAGTATCAACAGTACTGCCATCTACCTGTCTGATGGTGAGGTGATGTGGATATTTTCCATACTGCAAATTCTGCTCATGTTGTCTTCTGTTATGCAGTTCCAGTCAATCTGTCTACACTAACAAGACAAAAACCAACAAACGCACTAAAGGAATATCTAAGAAATCTAAAATAACCAAATGAGTCAGATGTCAAGAGAACACAATATTAATCTGGAAATAAGGTTTTAAAACACCAACAGAATTCACATTGGAAAATATGCACATAACCACACAGAATAATCATTTTGAAAATTCACTTGTACAAACATGGGGAATGTTTGTAACACATAATACAGATGAATAAGCATACCCATAATGCCCATTATTATTTGTACAGTTCCTTGTAATTACACACTATGGTGCTAAGCTGAGAGAAACCAAACAGCTCACTTTCCTTTTAGGCTGTACAATGTGACATACATATTTGTGATCATGTTGTATTGTGTTCTGACTATTTCACTTTATTCAATTATTTATTTCCGTTTATTTCATTCCCTTACACAAATTAGAAGCTTGACATATTAGAATTGTGTGGAAGGTATTGCACGTCCAAATGAATGAGAAAATTTACATCAATATTTTACATGTCAACTTGTATACACCTAATGTCTGTAAATTTCCTATATAATGTGAATCTCAAGGCTATATGTTGCAACCTTGATTCCGAAACTATTCTACTAATAGAAAACATGCCAAACATCAATTATAATCTTTTACTATTGATATATAACGAAAGAAAAGAAGAAGCAGCGATTCCTAGACACGTATCTAGGACAAGTAAACAAAAATCCTATAAGCAATATTGACTCAAATACACGTATATTGGAGTGATACAATGTAACTAGCCACAAATAAGCAATCACTGCATTACCGAGAGATATCTAATTAAGGTTCACAGGGTATTATTTGCTACAAGCGATCATATTTAAAACAATAAGTAACATTTATGGAATATGATACCTTGGGACTCAGTACATCCAACAAACACGGAGATATTGAATTGAATTGCTTCAGAAACCCATTACAGTTGTACCTGTGAAAATTGAAGCTATCTATTGTAGTATTGTTAGCCCATTATAATAAAGATAATTTTTGGCAGAAATTTGGATACTCATTGGGAATACATCAACTGTCGCCATCATATTTCTGCTAACCCATTAATGCCCTGAAGATAAGAATCTCATCGCTGCTATAAGAAAAAAACTTTTGGAAAGAAATAGGTCGCGACGACATTTTGGAAGCTATTGTCCTAATTTGCAAGAGTTGATGAATTGTCTCTTGTGGTAACTGACGACAGCGATGAGGAAGGGCCTCTGGTAATTCATAATCTACAATTATATGGCATTTAACAACACACATAAATAATACCTGAATACCATCTGCAAATTATCACTTTAACACCAAAATTAAAGTTCAGTTTGGATTCCTTTGGGACAGTCTGTAACTGAAAGGGAAGTATAACAAGTGAGTTAGAGGATAGTGTGTGAGAGAGGGAAGTGTGAGTGAGAGGGACATGTGTGAGTGAGAGGGAAGTGTGTGAGTGAGAGGGAAGTGTGTGAGAGAGAGGGAAGTGTGTGAGAGAGAGGGAAGTGTGTGAGAGAGAGGGAAGTTTGTGAGAGAGAAAGGGAAGTATGTAAGTGGGAGGGAAGTGTGTGAGTGGGAGGGAAGTGTGCGAGTGGGAGGGAAGTGTGTGAGAGAGAGGGAAGTGTGCGAGTGGGAGGGAAGTGTGTGAGTGGGAGGGAAGTGTGTGAGAGAGAGGGAAGTGTGTGAGTGGGAGGGAAGTGTATGAGAGAGAGGGAAGTGTGTGAGTGGGAGGGAAGTGTGTGAGAGAGAGTGAAGTGTGTGAGTGGGAGGGAAGTGTATGAGAGAGAGGGAAGTGTGTGAGAGAGGGAAGTGTGTGAGTGGGAGGGAAGTGTGTGAGAGAGAGGGAAGTGTGTGAGTGGGAGGGAAGTGTGTGAGAGAGAGTGAAGTGTGTGAGTGGGAGGGAAGTGTGTGAGAGAGAGGGAAGTGTGTGAGAGAGAGGGAAGTGTGTGAGAGAGAGGGAAGTTTGTGAGAGAGAGAGGGAAGTGTGTGAGAGAGAGGGAAGTTTGTGAGAGAGAGAGGGAAGTATGTGAGTGGAAGGGAAGTGTGTGACTGGGAGGGAAGTGTGTGAGAGAGAGGGAAGTGTGTGAGTGGGAGGGAAGTGTGTGAGTGGGAGGGAAGTGTGTGAGTGGGAGGGAAGTGTGTGAGTGGGAGGGAAGTGTGTGAGTGGGAGGGAAGTTTGTGAGAGAGAGAAGTATGTGAGTGGGAGGGAAGTGTGTGAGTGGGAGGGAAGTGTATGAGAGAGAGGGAAGTGTGTGAGAGAGAGGGAAGTGTGTGAGAGAGAGGGAAGTTTGTGAGAGAGAGAGGGAAGTGTGTGAGTGGGAGGGAAGTGTGTGAGAGAGAGGGAAGTGTGTGAGTGGGAGGGAAGTTTGTGAGAGTGAGAGGGAAGTGTGTGAGAGAGAGGGAAGTATGTGAGTGGGAGGGAAGTGTGAGTGGAGGGAAGTGTGTGAGAGAGGGAAGTGTGTGAGTGGGAGGGAAGTATGTGAGAGAGGGAAGCATAACAAGGTGGCAACACTGAACACACAAACACACCTTATTTGCTACAGAACACAAGTGTTCCCACATGATAACAGGAATCCCCTTCAGCTCATAGTGGAAGTAAGCACCTTCAACAATGTTGGAACTTGCTATGTTTAAATTAAAGTGTAATAACTGGAAGTAGCTTGTTCACAATATTCTCCTTACAGTCTTGGAGCACTCCATGTGTGTACTTAAATTTGTTAGTGTTTTCTATGGATAGTCACTCATTTCCAGATGTTCTATTAGCAACATATGCAGATCACTGAGAAAGCTCAATGATAGCTTATCTTACTGTGCCCTTATACAGCATTTAATGTTGTTCTTGACTCAATGACAACTTGCAGAGGGGGACTTGACACCTCAACCGAAAGGCCATCTATTGTGCCTATGCCCCTCATGGGGCACCTCCCAGGAGGATGAATGAGGCAAATGGATCCGAAGGGCAGCCAGAACATAGCCACAACAGAGCAAACGGCAAGGTCTCTACTTTTTCCCAGTTAGAAGCACCCCAGCCAAGGCTGGCTCAGCTGGGTTCCCCTCAAACCCCTTTGGGTTCATATTCTCAAGGAGGCCACACGACTTGGAAAGCGGCTCCTGTCCTCCCCTCGGGCTTTTTGGGCTAACCTTCCAAACTATGGGATGAGATTTCCAAAGCGTATTTGTTCCCCCTGCCATGCTGCTGCTTCCAACCCTCAAAGAAACCTAACAGGATAAGGGTGAAATGAAATGACTAATGTAACAAACAGCATTTGCCTGGCAAACCAAGGAAGCCTCTAAAAATACCCACAGGAATTGAACCCGTGACCTGCCAAATGCAGGCCAGAGCTATCCCATCTTCCTTTCTTAGAAGTTTGAAAACAGTGTTGTTATATTCAATTTAATGTAAAAGGTGAGTCAATAACACTAAATACTTACATTTATATATTCAAGATATTCTCAGGCTTCCAGCCAGCTTTAGTGATGCAGAGCGATCGACGTTTTGGGAGTGTACATCTCTCCCATCATCAGGATGAACATGTTCGTCGGCAGGAAAGCTTCAAATCATATTATACTTACATTTCTAGTTTTCCGGAAAACTGCATATTTGCACAATAGCAGTGTTACTTACCTTGAGTTGCTGGAGCTGCTCCAAGGTGAGGTCCTTGACAGGCATTTCCAACATGTCATGCTCTGCCAACTGTTTCTTCCTTTTCATTGCAATGCACACATGGAAATCATGGTACAAGACTGGAATCAGGTCCTTTGATAACTGTACATCAAACTCCACAAGATCAGCTCCTGCTGAGGCTGCAGTTTTTAAAGAGGCAATAGTGTTCTCCCTTACATCTGCACATCTGCAACAAACACTTCCAGTTGTGAGAAGGGAGATCCCATACCGCGTCTCACCTTACCTCTCCTGCAACTCATCTCCTTTACATTTTTATTGTAGTTAAGTGACAAAACTACTCTCCATGAGCACCAAATGTAGTAAGATTTAGTCAGTTTTACGATTTACCATTATAGTGAACTCATTCAGAATCAAGATAACCATTCCCAGAATACTCACATTATTTATTATAAAAATATTCTAAACATATTACAACTATTTATGAAAAATTAACAAACAATTTTCCTTGTAAAGGGTGGAGGAACTTTCTTGAAAAACCTCAAAATGCATCCTTAAAAGATACTAAACTAAACAGCCTGTTTCATATTTATTACAATTCTCTTCCTCTACTTCGGTTCTCATTTCCTTTTCATCCCACTTTCTGTCCCTCTCCCTCTTCATCTCTTACAGCCTCTCTGTCTTTTTCCATCTTTGTTGGTCTCTCCATCTTTTTGTCTCTCTCAGTCCCTCTCCATTTTTTCTGTCTCTCTCAGTCCCTCTCCATCTTTCTGTCTCTCTCAGTCCCTCTCCATCTTTCTCTGACTCTCAGTCCCTCTCCATCTTTCTCTGTCTCTCTCAGTCCCTCTCCAACTTCCTCCATCTCTCTCAGTCCCTCTCCAACTTTCTCGGTCTCTCTCAGTCCCTCTCCATCTTTTTGTCTCTCTCAGTCCCTCTTCATCTTACTCTGTCTCTCTCAGTCCCTCTCCAACTCTTTCTGTCTCTCTCAGTCCCTCTCCATCTTTCTCTGTCTCTCTCAGTCCCTCTCCAACTCTTTCTGTCTCTCTCAGTCCCTCTCCATCTTCCTATGTCTCTCTCAGTCCCTTTCCATCTTTCTCTGTCCCTCTCAGTCCCTTTCCATCTTCATTTCTCTTAGTCCCTCTCCATCTCTCTCAGTCCCTCTCCATCTCTCTCTGTCCCTCTCCATCTTTCTCTGTCCCTCTCCATCTTTCTCCATCTCTCTCAGTCCCTCTCCATCTTTCTCTGTCTCACTCTGTCCCTCTTTTTGTGACTCTTTCTCTGTCAGTCCCTCATCATCTTCATCTGTCTCTCTCTGTCCCTCTCCATCTTTCTTGTCCTCTTTCTCTGTCTCTCTATGAACTTCCACAAAGGGTTTCATGGCAGCAAATCGAAGTTCGTTACATGGAGTTTGTTTTTTATGATATGAATTTTGTTACAAGTATCCAACTCTGCAGCGTGTTTTGTAGCTTTTGAAAGTTTTATGTTCAGCGTAATGTTGTGTTTGGATGTCCAAAAATGGTGTGCAACTACAGATTTATCCATTTTTTTGTATTTGATGCATCTTGTGTGTTCTTTTAGTCTGGTTTGTAAATTCCTCTTGGTTTTCCCTATGTAAATCTGGTCACAATCTGGGCAACTGATTTGATAGATTCCTGCTTCTTTGTTCTGTGGTATCTGGTCCTTTGACCTGTTGCACTGTACTGAAATTATTTTGTGGGGCCAAGATGTTGTATTTTTTGAAGTTGTGGAATTTGTAGTGCTTACTTGGATGGTATCTGAATTTTTAGAAAGTCATATTGCTTTTTTGTTGAGAGTTTAATAAGCTCTTTCAAGTGTTTCTGTTTTTGAGTTGTGCTATTTTCTTAAACTAACTTGTTTGTTGAATCCATTATTAATTGCTGTGCTGACTATGGATTCTCCTTCTGCTAATGGGGCAAAAACAAATTTGTAAGATGCACCAAATACAAACAGATGGATAAATCTCCAGTTGCACACCATTTTTGGACATCCAACCACAACATTACGCCAAACATAAAACTTTTAAAAGCTACAAAACACGGTGCACAGTTGGATACCTGGGAGAAGATTCATATCATAGAAAACTAACTCCACGTAATGAACTTAGATTTGCTGCCACCAAACCCTTTATGGAAGTTCATCAGCCCACCTCTAGATGTCAGCCCAACTAACCACACATCAAATAACATCTATAAGAACCAGTTGGGCAATTCTGATGGTGACGGCAAGTTAAGCTCTTGAAACAGGTCAACATTAATTACATGTAAGTGTTGTTAAGTGTTTCAATTCGACTCAGTTTTCATTATAATTTAGGATGATTCATGCTGATATTTATTATATTTACCTATGTCCATAAAAAGTGACTCAATTTCCTATTATGTGAATGTCACATATTTTACTCTTGTAAAATATATTATTGTATCCAAAAGTGTTTGATAACATGGAACATGGCCGCATCAATTATTAGTGAAAATTATGAAAAAGAACAAAGGAAAGCCAATGGTTAGTAACTGCCCTGAGGCACTACAGCCCTGAGGCTGGATCATCCTCCTCTGTGCACTACAGGCATCATGAGCAGGCTCCAGTGGTAGAGACTGGCCCTCCTGGGCAGTATATGTGGTCATCATACAGAGGAACCAGGATGAAATGATGGCAAAAGATGATAGGAAAGGTGATGATGGAGAATTAGTGGGAGAAACCCGACCCCCGCACGGTGTATCCACCACACATCTCACATACAGACGCCTGGGATTCAACCAAGGTTGCTTTGGTGAGAGTCAAGCGGTCTAACAACTCAGCCATGGCATGCCCCCTTGGTAACCAAAAAGAACAAATAAGGAACCTTTTGAGGGGTAGAATTGGAACTGAAAAATTCAATGCCACAGCAGCTTGTGTGTTTAAAAACACCAGCAGTAAGTTTGTTAGCATAAATAAATAATAAGGAACCTTTGCTCTGTACAGTTGCGATGTAGATATCAAGCTGTGAAGACGTATAATTTCACACAAGTAATAGCATGTACACGATATACCAATTTGAAACAAGTTGGTAATCCACAATCTTAAAACAGAACATTAAATGGCATGATAAAGATCACATAGCGAAAGAAATAACTGATATTTATAATAAGTGATGCCATTTTGGACTTTGTATGAAAGTCATATTGAGAAAGAATACTTAAACAACATACGAACAGCTTCAGATTTCATCTTCAGAAAATATATTAAAAAAAGTATGCCAATTTGTACACATTCTATCTGAATATAAATAAAATTAATTTTGGCAAATCAGACTTTAATTTGAGTAACATTAGCCCTTGCCATTAAATACTATCCTGAAAATAAGGGCTCAATGCCCACTAGCCAATAAAAACTGTTCATTTCACTGATTGTTACTTGAGGTTGCATTTTCACACAGGACACAAATGAAGGAGCAGGGATAGAATGGACAGTAACATTTACAGTTACTTACTCTGCTAGAGTTGGTTTGAAAGATGTTCCGAGACCTCTGTGACCCACATCAAGCCCTTGCCATGACTTCTTCCACACACGGCTGTATGAGATGCTCATATCACATTCAAAACCGTTTATTGGTTGCACCACAAGATAATCCACTGAAACAAAGTATTACGTTTGATATAATTTTCAGTTTGCAGTTCAGAATTGCTAGTATACGTACACTGTTGTTTTCAAACTCTCATCATCATGGAAACATCAGTTAATCCAGATAAACCTTTACAGTAACAACTACATTACATATTTTGTTATAAACACAACAGGGATATGATAGTCAAATGTTTAACAACTGAATACTATATGCTAGCATTAAAATTAC
This sequence comes from Tenodera sinensis, assembly GCA_030765045.1. NCBI lineage: Eukaryota > Metazoa > Arthropoda > Insecta > Mantodea > Mantidae > Tenodera > Tenodera sinensis. The sequence continues at coordinate 209,074,842 of CM060963.1, forward strand.
ACACTCTTTCCAAGCAATCTTGAAAAACAATCGAAAAGAATGACAAAGTCATTGGTTGAACAATTTGAACCATTAAAAGGAGAATGCATCAGAAATAGCATATGACACAAAAAATTTATTTGCAATGCACTGTGTGTTTTAAGGAGATCTACATACTTTCTGTAGATGTTTCTATCACTTTCAACATTAACCAGTTCATTTCTGTTGTTTATTTCTTTTCTTTTTGCATCCTTTAACTGGTTAGGTCATATTGAACAGTAAATGAAATGGGTAAAATGATGCTCAAAGTAGTCAAGGGTTCATACAGTTTCAACTTTCCAACATTCAACTTTCAGGAGAATTCATCTTCCAGGCAACTCACCCTAAGCAAACAATCCCCACAAAACAGAGGTGGGTATTACCCAGTTAACCATACTTCTGGATCAAGAGCACATACATGTGTTACTTAATATAAACATATGCTATTTTAAATAAAATTATTACAACCATTTCTGAGTACATTAAAACCTTTGAAAAATCTTTACATGTTTGGAAGGTATTGAACTTAAATACAGAGCCTTTTTTTTTTAGTCTTTTCCTTTTCTTTTTTTAACTTTTTCTGTTTTTTTACTTTCCCTAAAGATATGTTATACAAAATCTGGGATCCATTTGACCTTTTGATTTTCAGTTACGCTGTTGATGCAGACACACATCGACCTTTTTTTGGCTCCAGAGATTTTACAATACAGGATGAACCACCTAGTGTGGTTTTCCGAGCACTGATTGGTAGTCAGGGCTCATGCTTGTATGCACATTTTAATAACACTGAGAAACCATATTTCTTGAGCAAACATACAATTTTTTAAATGGAACAATGCCTAGTTGCAAGGGTCAATTAGTGTGTGTTAGATCAGTAATGTCAGTAGTGTGTGTAGTGCCTGTAGTGTTTGTAGTGTGAGTAATGTCAGTAGTGTGTGTATTGCCTGTAGTGTTTGTAGTGTGAGTAATGTCAGTAGTGTGTGTAGTGCCTGTAGTATCAGTAATGTCAGTAGTATGTGTATTGCCTGTAGTGTTTGTACTGTCAGTAATGTCAGTAATGTGTGCAGTGCCTGTAGTGTTTGGAAGTGTGAGTAATGTCAGTAGTGTGTGTAGTGCCGGTAGTGTTTATAGTGTGAGTAATGTCAGTAGTGTGTGTAGTGCCTGTAGTGTTTGTAGTGTGAGTAATGTCAGTAGTGTGTGTAGTGCCTGTACTGTTTGTAGTGTGAGTAATGTCAGTAGTGTGTGTAGTGCCTGTACTGTTTGTAGTGTGAGTAATGTCAGTAGTGTGTGTAGTGCCTGTAGTGTTTGTAGTGTGAGTAATGTCAGTAGTGTGTGTAGTGCCTGTACTGTTTGAAGTGTGAGTAATGTCAGTAGTGTGTGTAGTGCCTGTAGTGTTTGTAGTGTGAGTAATGTCAGTAGTGTGTGTAGTGCCTGTAGTGTTTATAGTGTGAGTAATGTCAGTAGCATGTGTAGTGCCTGTAGTGTGAGTAATGTCAGTAGTGTGTGTAGTGCCCGTAGAGTTTGTAGTGTGAGTAATGTCAGTAGTGTGTGTAGTGCCCGTAGTGTTTGTAGTGTGAGTAATGTCAGTAGTATGTGTAGTGCCTGGAGCATTTGTAGTGTCAGTAATGTCAGTAGTATGTGTAGTGCCTGTAGTGTTTGTACTGTGAGTAATGTCAGTAGTGTGTGTAGTACCTGTAGTGTTTGTAGTGTCAGTAATGTCAGCAGTGTGTGTAGTGCCTGTAGCGTTTGTAGTGTGAGTAATGTCAGTAGTATGTGTAGTGCCTGTAGTGTTTGTAGTGTCAGTAATGTCAGTAGTATGTGAAGTGCCTGTAGTGTTTGTAGTGTGAGTAATGTCAGTAGTATGTGTAGTGCCTGAAGTGCCTGTAGTGTCAGTAATGTCAGTAGTATGTGTAGTGCCTGTAGTGTTTGTAGTGTGAGTAATGTCAGTAGAATGTGTAGTGCCTGTAGTGTTTGCAGTGTGAGTAATGTCAGTAGTGTGTGTAGTGCCTGTAGTGTTTGTAGTGTGAGTAATGTCAGTAGTGTGTGTAGTGCCTGTAGTATTTGTAGTGTGAGTAATGTCAGTAGTATGTGTAGTGCCTGTAGTGTTTGAAGTGTGAGTAATTTCAGTAGTGTGTGTAGTGCCTGTAGTGTTTGTAGTGTGAGTAATGTCAGTAGTGTGTGTATTGCCTGTAATGTTTGTAGTGTCAGTAATGTCAGTAGTGTGTAGTGCCTGTAGTGTTTGTAGTGTCAGTAATGTCAGTACTATGTGTATTATCTGTAGTGTTTGTAGTGTCAGTAATGTCAGTAGTATGTGTATTGCCTGTAGTGTTTGTAGCGTGAGTAATGTCAGTAGTGTGTGTAGTGCCTGTAGTGTTTGTAGTGTGAGGAATGTCAGTAGTGTGTGTAGTGCCTGTAGTGTTTGTAGTGTGAGTAATGTCAGTAGTGTGTGTATTGCCTACTGTGTTTGTAGTGTGAGTAATGTCAGTAGTATGTGTAGTGCCTGTAGTGTTTGTAGTGTGAGTAATGTCAGTAGTGCCTGTGTTGCCTGTAACGTTTGTAGTGTGAGTACTGTCAGTATTGTGTGTAGTGCCTGTAGTGTTTGTAGTGTGAGTAATGTCAGTAGCGTGTGTAGTGCCTGTAGTGTATGGAAGTGTGAGTAATGTCAGTAGTATGTGTAGTGCCTGTAGCGTTTGTAGTGTCAGTAATGTCAGTAGTATGTGTAGTGCCTGTAGCGTTTGTAGTGTGAGTAATGTCAGTAGTGTGTGTAGTGCCTGTAGTGTTTGTAGTGTCACTAATGTCAGTAGTGTGTGTAGTGCCTGTAGCGTTTGTAGTGTGAGTAATGTCAGTAGTATGTGTAGTGCCTGTAGTGTTTGTAGTGTGAGTAATGTCAGTAGTATGTGTAGTGCCTGTAGTGTGAGTAATGTCAGTAGTGTGTGTAGTGCCTGTGGAGTTTGTAGTGTGAGTAATGTCAGTAGTGTGTGTAGTGCCTGTAGTGTTTGTAGTGTGAGTAATGTTAGTGGTATGTTAAGTGCCTGTAGCGCTTGTAGTGTCAGTAATGTCAGTAGTATGTGTAGTGCCTGTAGCGTTTGTAGTGTGAGTAATGTCAGTAGTGTGTGTAGTGTTTGTAGTGTCACTAATGTCAGTAGTGTGTGTAGTGCCTGTAGCGTTTGTAGTGTGAGTAATGTCAGTAGTATGTGTAGTGCCCGTAGTGTTTGTAGTGTCAGTAATGTCAGTAGTATGTGTAGTGCCTGTAGTGTTTGTAGTGTGAGTAATGTCAGTAGTATGTGTAGCGCCTGTAGTGCCAGTAATGTCAGTAGTATGTGTAGTGCCTGTAGTGTTTGTAGTGTGAGTAATGTCAGTAGTATGTGTAGTGCCTGTAGTGTTTGTAGTGTGAGTAATGTCAGTAGTGTGTGTAGTGCCCGTAGTGTTTGTAGTGTCAGTAATGGCAGTAGTATGTGTATTGCCTGTAGTGTTTGTAGTGTGAGTAATGTCAGTAGTGTGTGTAGTGCCTGTAGTGTTTGTAGTGTTAGTAATGTCAGTAGTATGTGTAGTGATTGTAGTGTGAGTAATGTCAGTAGTGTGTGTAGTGCCTTTAGTGTTTGTAGTGTGAGTAATGTCAGTAGTGTGTGTAGTGCCTGTAGTGTTTGTGGTGTGAGTAATGTCAGTAGTGTGTGTATTGCCTGTAATGTTTGTAGTGTCAGTAATGTCAGTAGTGTGTGTAGTGCCTGTAGTGTTTGTAGTGTGAGTAATGTCAGTAGTATGTGTATTGCCTGTAGTGTTTGTAGTGTCAGTAATGTCAGTAGTGTGTGTAGTGCCTGTAGTGTTTGTAGTGTGAGGAATGTCAGTAGTGTGTGTAGTGCCTGTAGTGTTTGTAGTGTGAGGAATGTCAGTAGTGTGTGTAGTGCCTGTAGTGTTTGTAGTGTGAGTAATGTCAGTAGTGTGTGTATTGCCTGCAGTGTTGGTAGTGTGAGTAATGTCAGTAGTATGTGTAGTGCCTGTAGTGTTTGTAGTGTGAGTAATGTCAGTAGTGCCTGTATTGCCTGTAGTGTTTGTAGTGTGAGTAATGTCAGTAGTGCCTGTATTAACTGTAGTGTTTGTAGTGTGAGTAATGTCAGTAGCGTGTGTAGTACCTGTAGTGTTTGTAGTGTGAGTAATGTCAGTAGCATGTGTAGTGCCTGTAGTGTCTGTAGTGTGAGTAATGTGAGTAGTATGTGTAATGCATGTAGTGTTTGTAGTGTGAGTAATGTCAGTATTGTGTGTATTGCCTGCAGTGTTTGTAGTGTGAGTAATGTCAGTAGTATGTGTAGTGCCTGTAGTGTTTGTAGTGTGAGTAATGTCAGTAGTATGTGTAGTGCCTGTAGTGTTTGTAGTGTGAGTAATGTCAGTAGTGTGTGTAGTGCCCGTAGTGTTTGTAGTGTCAGTAATGGCAGTAGTATGTGTATTGCCTGTAGTGTTTGTAGTGTGAGTAATGTCAGTAGTGTGTGTAGTGCCTGTAGTGTTTGTAGTGTTAGTAATGTCAGTAGTATGTGTAGTGATTGTAGTGTGAGTAATGTCAGTAGTGTGTGTAGTGCCTTTAGTGTTTGTAGTGTGAGTAATGTCAGTAGTGTGTGTAGTGCCTGTAGTGTTTGTGGTGTGAGTAATGTCAGTAGTGTGTGTATTGCCTGTAATGTTTGTAGTGTCAGTAATGTCAGTAGTGTGTGTAGTGCATGTAGTGTTTGTAGTGTGAGTAATGTCAGTAGTATGTGTATTGCCTGTAGTGTTTGTAGTGTCAGTAATGTCAGTAGTGTGTGTAGTGCCTGTAGTGTTTGTAGTGTGAGGAATGTCAGTAGTGTGTGTAGTGCCTGTAGTGTTTGTAGTGTGAGGAATGTCAGTAGTGTGTGTAGTGCCTGTAGTGTTTGTAGTGTGAGTAATGTCAGTAGTGTGTGTATTGCCTGCAGTGTTGGTAGTGTGAGTAATGTCAGTAGTATGTGTAGTGCCTGTAGTGTTTGTAGTGTGAGTAATGTCAGTAGTGCCTGTATTGCCTGTAGTGTTTGTAGTGTGAGTAATGTCAGTAGTGCCTGTATTAACTGTAGTGTTTGTAGTGTGAGTAATGTCAGTAGCGTGTGTAGTACCTGTAGTGTTTGTAGTGTGAGTAATGTCAGTAGCATGTGTAGTGCCTGTAGTGTCTGTAGTGTGAGTAATGTGAGTAGTATGTGTAATGCATGTAGTGTTTGTAGTGTGAGTAATGTCAGTATTGTGTGTATTGCCTGCAGTGTTTGTAGTGTGAGTAATGTCAGTAGTATGTGTAGTGCCTGTAGTGTTTGTAGTGTGAGTAATGTCAGTAGTGCCTGTATTGCCTGTAGTGTTTGTAGTGTGAGTAATGTCAGTACTATGTGTAGTGCCTGTAGTGTTTGTAGTGTCAGTAATGTCAGTAGTATGTGTACTGCCTGTAGTGTTTGTAGTGTGAGTAATGTCAGTAGTATGTGTAGTGCCTGAAGTGCCTGTAGTGTCAGTAATGTCAGTAGTATGTGTAGTGCCTGTAGTGTTTGTAGTGTGAGTAAGGTCAGTAGTGTGTGCAGTGCCTGTAGTGTTTGTAGTGTGAGTGATGTCAGTAGTGTGTGTAGTGCCTGTAGTGTTTGTAGTGTGAGTAATGTCAGTAGTGTGTGTAGTGCCTGTAGTGTTTATAGTGTGAGTAATGTCAGTAGTATGTGTAGTGCCTGTAGTGTTTGTAGTGTGAGTAATGTCAGTAGTGTGTGTAGTGCCTGTAGTGTTTGTAGTGTCAGTAATGTCAGTAGTATGTGTATTGCCTATAGTGTTTGTAGTGTGAGTAATGTCAGTAGTGTGTGTAGTGCCTGTAGTGTTTGTAGTGTGAGTAATGTCAGTAGTATGTGTAGTGCCTGTAGTGTGAGTAATGTCAGTAGTGTGTAGTGCCTGTAGTGTTTGTAGTGTGAGTAATGTCAGTAGTGTGTGTATTGCCTGTAATGTTTGTAATGTCAGTAGTGCCTGTAGTGTTTGTAGTGTGAGTAATGTCAGTAGTATGTGTATTGCCTGTAGTGTTTGTAGTGTCAGTAATGTCATTAGTATGTGTATTGCCTGTAGTGTTTGTAGTGTGAGTAATGTCAATAGTGTGTGTAGTGCCTGTAGTGTTTGTAGTGTGAGGAATGTCAGTAGTGTGTGTAGTGCCTGTAGTGTGAGGAATGTCAGTAGTGTGTGTAGTGCCTGTAGTGTTTGTAGTGTGAGTAATGTCAGTAGTGTGTGTATTGCCTACAGTGTTTGTAGTGTGAGTAATGTCAGTTGTATGTGTAGTGCCTGTAGTGTGAGTAATGTCAGTAGTGCCTGTATTGCCTGTAGTGTTTGTAGTGTGAGTAATGTCAGTAGTGCCTGTATTGCCTGTAGTGTTTGTAGTGTGAGTAATGTCAGTATTGTGTGTAGTGCCTGTAGTGTTTGTAGTGTGAGTAATGTCAATAGCGTGTGTAGTGCCTGTAGTTTTTGTAGTGTGAGTAATGTCAGTAGTATGTGTAGTGCCTGTAGTGTTTGTAGTGTGAGTAATGTCAGTAGTATGTGTAATGCCTGTAGTGTTTGTAGTGTGAGTAATGTCAGTATTGTGTGTATTGCCTGCAGTGTTTGTACTGTGGGTAATGTCAGTAGTATGTGTAGTGCCTGTAGTGTTTGTAGTGTGAGTAATGTCAGTAGTGCGGTATTGCCTGTAGTGTTTGTAGTGTGAGTAATGTCAGTAGTGCCTCTATTGCCGGTAGTGTTTGTAGTGTGAGTAATGTCAGTAGTGTGTGTAGTGCCTGTAGTGTTTGTAGTGTGAGTAATGTCAGTAGAATGTGTAGTGCCTGTAGTGTTTGTAGTGTGAGTAATGTCAGTAGCGTGTGTAGTGCCTGTAGTGTTTGTAGTGTGAGTAATGTCAGTAGTATGTGTATTTCCTGTAGTGTTCGTAGTGTGAGTAATGTCAGTAGTGGCTGTATTGCCTGTAGTGTTTGTAGTGTGAGTAATGTCAGTAGTGCCTGTATTGCCTGTAGTGTTTGTAGTGTGAGTAATGTCAGTAGTGCCAGTATTGCCTGTAGTGTTTCTAGTGTGAGAAATGTCAGTAGTGTGTGTAGTGCCTGTAGTGTTTGTAGTGTCAGTAGTATGTGTAGTGCCTGTAGTGCTTGTAGTGTGAGTAATGTCAGTAGTGTGTGTATTGCCTGTAGTGTATGTAGTGTGAGTAATGTCAGTAGTATGTGTAGTGCCTGTAGTGTTTGTAGTGTGAGTAATGTCAGTAGTGTGTGTAGTGCCTGTAGTGTTTGTAGTGTGAGTAATGTCAGTAATATGTGTATTGCCTGTAGTGTTTGTAGTGTCAGTAATGTCAGTAGTGTGTGTAGTGCCTGTAGTGTTTGTAGTGTGAGTAATGTCAGTTGTGTGTATAGTGCCTGTAGTGTTTGTAGTGTGAGTAATGTCAGTAGTATGTGTATTGCCTGTAGTTTTTGTAGTGTGAGTAATGTCAGTAGTGTGTACTGCCTGTAATGTTTGTAATGTGAGTAATGTCAGTAGTGTGAGTAGTACCTGTAGTGTTTGTAGTGTGAGTAATGTCAGTAGTATGTGTATTGCCTGTAGTGTTTGTAGTGTGAGTAATGTCAGTAGTGTGTGTAGTGCCTGTAGTGTTTGTAGTGTGAGTAGTGTCAGCAGCGTGTGTAGTGGCTGTAGTGTTTGTAGTGTGAGTAATGTCAGTAGTGTGTGTATTGCCTGTAGTGTTTGTAGTGTCAGTAATGTCAGTAGTGTGTGTAGTGCCTGTAGTGTTTGTAGTGTGAGTAATGTCAGTAGTGTGTGTAGTGCCTGTAGTGTTTGTAGTGTGAGTAGTGTCAGCAGCGTGTGTAGTGGCTGTAGTGTTTGTAGTGTGAGTAATGTCAGTAGTATGTGTATTGCCTGTAGTTTTTGTAGTGTGAGTAATGTCAGTAGTGTGTACTGCCTGTAATGTTTGTAATGTGAGTAATGTCAGTAGTGTGAGTAGTACCTGTAGTGTTTGTAGTGTGAGTAATGTCAGTAGTATGTGTATTGCCTGTAGTGTTTGTAGTGTGAGTAATGTCAGTAGTGTGTGTAGTGCCTGTAGTGTTTGTAGTGTGAGTAGTGTCAGCAGCGTGTGTAGTGGCTGTAGTGTTTGTAGTGTGAGTAATGTCAGTAGTGTGTGTAGTGCCTGTAGTGTTTGTAGTGTGAGTAGTGTCAGCAGCGTGTGTAGTGGCTGTAGTGTTTGTAGTGTGAGTAATGTCAGTAGTGCCTGTATTGCCTGTAGTGTTTGTAGTGTCAGTAATGTCAGTAGTGCCTGTAGTGTTTGTAGTGTGAGTAATGTCAGTAGTATGTGTAGTGCCTGTAGTGTTTGTAGTGTCAGTAATGTCAGTAGTATGTGTAGTGCCTGTAGTGTTTGTAGTGTCTAATGTCAGTAGTATGTGTAGTGCCTGTAGTGCTTGTAGTGTCAGTAGTGTGCGTAGTGCCTGTAGTGTGAGTAATGTCAGTAGTGTGTAGTGTTTGTAGTGTCAGTAATGTCAGTAGTATGTGTAGTGCCTGTAGTGTTTGTAGTGCCTGTAGTGTTTGTAGAGTGAGTAATGTCAGTAGTATGTGTATTGCCTGTAGTGTTTGTAGTGAGTAATGTAAGTAGTGTGTGTAGTGCCTGTAGTGCTTGTAGTGTGACTAATGTCAGTAGTATGTGTAGTGCCTGTAGTGTTTGTAGTGTGAGTAATGTCAGTAGTATATGTAGTGCCTGTAGTGTTTGTAGTGTGATTAATGTCAATAGTATGTGTAGTGCCTGTAGTGTTTGTAGTGTGAGTAATGTCAGTAGTAGTGTGTGTAGTGCCTGTACTGTTTGTAGTATGAGTAATGTCAGTAGTGTGTGTAGTGCCTGTAGTGTTTGTAGTGTCAGTAATGTCAGTAGTATGTGTAGTGCCTGTACTGTTTGTAGTGTGAGTAATGTCAGTAGTGTGTGTAGTGCCTGTAGTGTTTGTAGTGTGAGTAATGTCAGTAGTGTGAGTAGTGCCTGTAGTGTTTGTAGTGTGAGTAATGACAGTAGTGTGTGTGTAGTGCCTGTAGTGTTTGTAGTGTCAGTAATGTCAGTATCGTGTGTAGTGCCTGTAGTGTGAGTAATGTCAGTAGTGTGAGTAGTGCCTGTAGTGTTTGTAGTGTGGGTAATGTCTCTAGCGTGTGTAGTGCCCGTAGTGTTTGTAGTGTGAGTAATGTCAGTAGTGTGTGTAGTGCCTGTAGTGTTTGTAGTGTGAGTAATGTCAGTAGTGTGTGTAGTGCCTGTAGTGTTTGTAGTGTGAGTAATGTCAGTAGTGTGTGTAGTGCCTGTAGTGTTTGTACTGTGAGTAATGTCAGTAGTGTGTGTAGTGCCTGTAGTGTTTGTAGTGTGAGTACTGTCAGTAGTGTGTGTAGTGCCTGTAGTGTTTGTAGTGTGAGTAATGTCAGTAGTGTGTGTAGTGCCTGTAGTGTTTGTAGTGTGAGTAATGTCAGTAGTGTGTCTAGTGCCTGTAGTGTAATGTCAGTAGTATGTGTAGTGCCTGTAGTGCTTGTAGTGTGAGTAATATCAGTAGTATGTGTAGTGCCTGTAGTGTTTGTAGTGTGAGTAATGTCAGTAGTGTGTGTAGTGCCTGTAGTGTTTGTAGTGTGAGTAATGTCAGTAGTGTGTGTTAGATCAGTAATGTCAGTAGTATGTGTATTGCCTGTAGTGTGAGTAATGTGAGTAGTGTGTGTAGTGCCTGTAGTGTTTGTAGTGTCAGTAATGTCAGTAGTGTGTGTAGTGCCTATAGTGTTTGTAGTGTGAGTAATGTCAGTAGTATGTGTGGTGCCTGTAGTGATTGTAGTGTGACTAATGCCAGTAGTGTGTAGTGCCTGTAGTGTTTGTAGTGTGAGTAATGTCAGTAGTATGTGTAGTGCCTGTAGTGTTTGTAGTGTGACTAATGCCAGTAGTGTGTGTAGTGCCTGTAGTGTTTGTAGTGTGAGTAATGTCAGTAGTATGTGTAGTGCCTGTAGTGTTTGTAGTGTGAGTAATGTCACTAGTGTGTGTAGTGCCTGTAGTGTTTATAGTGTGAGTAAGGTCAGTAATGTGTGTAGAGCCTGTAGTGTGAGTAAGGTCAGTAGTGTGTGTAGAGCCTGTAGTGTGAGTAATGTCAGTAGTGTGTGTAGTGCCTGTAGTGTGAGTAAGGTCAGTAGTGTGTGTAGAGCCTGTAGTGTGAGTAGAGCCTGTAGTGTGAGTAATGTCAGTAGTGTGTGTAGTGCCTGTAGTGTGAGTAATGTCAGTAGTGTGTGTAGTGCCTGTAGTGTGAGTAATGTCAGTAGTGTGTGTAGAGCCTGTAGTGTGAGTAATGTCAGTAGTGTGTGTAGTGCCTGTAGTGTGAGTAATGTCAGTAGTGTGTGTAGTGCCTGTAGTGTGAGTATAGTCAGTAGTGTGTGTAGTGCCTGTAGTGTGAGTAATGTCAGTAGTGTGTGTAGTGCCTGTAGTGTGAGTAATGTCAGTAGTGTGTGTAGTGCCTGTAGTGTGAGTAATGTCAGTAGTGTGTGTAGTGCCTGTAGTGTTTGTAGTGTGAGTAATGTCTGTAGTGTGTGTAGTGCCTGTAGTGTGAGTAATGTCAGTAGTGTGTGTTAGATCAGTAATGTCAGTAGTATGTGTAGTGCCTGTAGTGTTTGTAGTGTGAGTAATGTCAGTAGTGTGTGCTAGATCAGTAATGTCAGTAGTATGTGTATTGCCTGTAGTGTGAGTAATGTGAGTAGTGTGTGTAGTGCCTGTAGTGTTTGTAGTGTCAGTAATGTCAGCAGTGTGTGTAGTGCCTATAGTGTTTGTAGTGTGAGTAATGTCAGTAGTATGTGTGGTGCCTGTAGTGTTTGTAGTGTGACTAATGCCAGTAGTGTGTAGTGCCTGTAGTGTTTGTAGTGTGAGTAATATCAGTAGTATGTGTAGTGCCTGTAGTGTTTGTAGTGTGACTAATGCCAGTAGTGTGTGTAGTGCCTGTAGTGTTTGTAGTGTGAGTAATGTCAGTAGTATGTGTAGTGCCTGTAGTGTTTGTAGTGTGAGTAATGTCAGTAGTGTGTGTTAGATCAGTAATGTCAGTAGTGTGTGTAGTGCCTGTAGTGTTTGTAGTGTGAGTAATGTCAGTAGTGTGTGTAGTGCCTGTAGTGTTTGTAGTGTGAGTAATATCAGTAGTGTGTGTAGTGCCTGTAGTGTTTGTAGTGTGAGTAATGTCAGTGGTGTGTATATTGCCTGTAGTGTTTGTAGTGTCAGTAATGTCAGTAGTGTGTGTAGTGCCTGTAGTGTTTTTAGTGTCAGTAATGTCAGTAGTGTGTGTAGTGCCTGTAGTGTTTGTAGTGTGAGTAATGTCAGTAGTGTGTGTAGTGTTTGTAGTGTGGGTAATGTCAGTAGTGTGTGTAGTGCCTGTAGTGTTTTCAGTGTCAGTAATGTCAGTAGTGTGTGTATTGCCTGTAGTGTTTGTAGTGTCAGTAATGTCAGTCCTGTGTGTAGTGCCTGTAGTGTTTGTAGTGTGAGTAATGTCAGTAGTATGTGTATTGCCTGTAGTGTTTGTAGTGTGTGTAATGTCAGTAGTGTGTGTAGTGCCTGTAGTGTTTGTAGTGTGGGTAATGTCAGTAGTGTGTGTAGTGCCTGTAGTGTTTTCAGTGTCAGTAATGTCAGTAGTGTGTGTAGTGCCTGTAGTGTTTGTACTGTGAGTAATCTCAGTAGTGTGTGTAGTGCCTGTAGTGTTTGTAGTGTGAGTAATGTCAGTAGTGTGTGTAGTGCCTGTAGTGTTTGTAGTGTGAGTAATGTCAGTAGTGTGTGTAGTGCCTGTAGTGTGAGTAATGTCGGTAGTGTGTGTAGTGCCTGTAGTGTCAGTAATGTCTGTAGTGTGTGTAGTGCCTGTAGTGTTTTCAGTGTCAGTAATGTCAGTAGTGTGTGTAGTGCCTGTAGTGTTTGTAGTGTGAGTAATCTCAGTAGTGTGTGTAGTGCCTGTAGTGTTTGTAGTGTGAGTAATGTCAGTAGTGTGTGTAGTGCCTGTAGTGTTTGTAGTGTGAGTAATGTCAGTAGTGTGTGTAGTGCCTGTAGTGTGAGTAATGTCGGTAGTGTGTGTAGTGCCTGTAGTGTTTGTAGTGTGAGTAATATCAGTAGTATGTGTAGTGCCTGTAGTGTTTGTAGTGTGAGTAATGTCAGTAGTGTGTGTAGTGCCTGTAGTGTTTGTAGTGTCAGTAATGTCAGTAGTGTGTGTAGTGCCTATAGTGTTTGTAGTGTGAGTAATGTCAGTAGTATGTGTGGTGCCTGTAGTGATTGTAGTGTGACTAATGCCAGTAGTGTGTAGTGCCTGTAGTGTTTGTAGTGTGAGTAATGTCAGTAGTATGTGTAGTGCCTGTAGTGTTTGTAGTGTGACTAATGCCAGTAGTGTGTGTAGTGCCTGTAGTGTTTGTAGTGTGAGTAATGTCAGTAGTATGTGTAGTGCCTGTAGTGTTTGTAGTGTGAGTAATGTCACTAGTGTGTGTAGTGCCTGTAGTGTTTATAGTGTGAGTAAGGTCAGTAGTGTGTGTAGAGCCTGTAGTGTGAGTAAGGTCAGTAGTGTGTGTAGTGCCTGTAGTGTGAGTAAGGTCAGTAGTGTGTGTAGAGCCTGTAGTGTGAGTATAGTCAGTAGTGTGTGTAGAGCCTGTAGTGTGAGTAATGTCAGTAGTGTGTGTAGTGCCTGTAGTGTGAGTAATGTCAGTAGTGTGTGTAGTGCCTGTAGTGTGACTAATGTCAGTAGTGTGTGTAGAGCCTGTAGTGTGAGTAATGTCAGTAGTGTGTGTAGTGCCTGTAGTGTGAGTAATGTCAGTAGTGTGTGTAGTGCCTGTAGTGTGAGTAATGTCAGTAGTGTGTGTAGTGCCTGTAGTGTTTGTAGTGTGAGTAATGTCTGTAGTGTGTGTAGTGCCTGTAGTGTTTGTAGTGTGAGTAATGTCAGTAGTGTGTGTTAGATCAGTAATGTCAGTAGTATGTGTAGTGCCTGTAGTGTTTGTAGTGTGAGTAATGTCAGTAGTGTGTGTTAGATCAGTAATGTCAGTAGTATGTGTATTGCCTGTAGTGTGAGTAATGTGAGTAGTGTGTGTAGTGCCTGTAGTGTTTGTAGTGTCAGTAATGTCAGTAGTGTGTGTAGTGCCTATAGTGTTTGTAGTGTGAGTAATGTCAGTAGTATGTGTGGTGAATGTAGTGTTTGTAGTGTGACTAATGCCAGTAGTGTGTAGTGCCTGTAGTGTTTGTAGTGTGAGTAATATCAGTAGTATGTGTAGTGCCTGTAGTGTTTGTAGTGTGACTAATGCCAGTAGTGTGTGTAGTGCCTGTAGTGTTTGTAGTGTGAGTAATGTCAGTAGTATGTGTAGTGCCTGTAGTGTTTGTAGTGTGAGTAATGTCACTAGTGTGTGTAGTGCCTGTAGTGTTTATAGTGTGAGTAAGGTCAGTAGTGTGTGTAGAGCCTGTAGTGTGAGTAATGTCAGTAGTGTGTGTAGTGCCTGTGGTGTGAGTAATGTCAGTAGTGTGTGTAGTGCCTGTAGTGTGAGTAATGTCAGTAGTGTGTGTAGTGCCTGTAGTGTGAGTAATGTCAGTAGTGTGTGTAGTGCCTGTAGTGTTTGTAGTGTGAGTAATGTTTGTAGTGTGTGTAGTGCCTGTAGTGTGAGTAATGTCAGTAGTGTGTGTAGTGCCTGTAGTGTTTGTAGTGAGTAATGTCAGTAGTGTGTGTAGTGCCTGTAGTGTTTGTAGTGTGAGTAATGTCAGTAGTGTGTGTTAGAACAGTAATGTCAGTAGTGTGTGTTGTGCCTGTAGTGTTTGTAGTGTGAGTAATGTCAGTAGTGTGTGTAGTGCCTGTAGTGTTTGTAGTGTGAGTAATGTCAGTAGTGTGTGTAGTGCCTGTAGTGTTTGTAGTGTGAGTAATGTCAGTAGTGTGTGTTAGATCAGTAATGTCAGTAGTGTGTGTAGTGCCTGTAGTGTTTTTAGTGTGAGTAATGTCAGTAGTGTGTGTTAGATCATTAATGTCAGTAGTGTGTGTAGTGCCTTTAGCGTTTTCAGTGTCAGTAATGTCAGTAGTGTGTGTAGTGCCTGTAGGGTTTGTAGTGTCAGTAATGTCAGTACTGTGTGTAGTGCCTGTAGTGTTTGTAGTGTCAGTAATGTCAGTAGTGTGTGTAGTGCCTGTAGTGTTTGTAGTGTGAGTAATGTCAGTAGTGTGTGTAGTGCCTGTAGTGTTTGTAGTGTGAGTAATATCAGTAGTGTGTGTAGTGCCTGTAGTGTTTGTAGTGTGAGTAATGTCAGTGGTGTGTATATTGCCTGTAGTGTTTGTAGTGTCAGTAATGTCAGTAGTGTGTGTAGTGCCTGTAGTGTTTGTAGTGTGAGTAATGTCAGTAGTGTGTGTAGTGTTTGTAGTGTGGGTAATGTCAGTAGTGTGTGTAGTCCCTGTAGATTTTTCAGTGTCAGTAATGTCAGTAGTGTGTGTATTGCCTGTAGTGTTTGTAGTGTCAGTAATGTCAGTACTGTGTGTAGTGCCTGTAGTGTTTGTAGTGTAATGTCAGTAGTATGTGTATTGCCTGTAGTGTTTGTAGTGTGTGTAATGTCAGTAGTGTGTGTAGTGCCTGTAGTGTTTGTACTGTCAGTAATGTCAGTAGTGTGTGCAGTGCCTGTAGTGTTTGTAGTGTGAGTAATGTCAGTAGTGTGTGTAGTGCCTGTAGTGTTTGTAGTGTGGGTAATGTCAGTAGTGTGTGTAGTGCCTGTAGTGTTTTCAGTGTCAGTAATGTCAGTAGTGTGTGTAGTGCCTGTAGTGTTTGTAGTGTGAGTAATGTCAGTAGTGTGTGTAGTGCCTGTAGTGTTTGTAGTGTGAGTAATGTCAGTAGTGTGTGTAGTGCCTGTAGTGTGAGTAATGTCAGTAGTGTGTGTAGTGCCTGTAGTGTCAGTAATGTCTGTAGTGTGTGTAGTGCCTGTAGTGTCAGTAATGTCTGTAGTGTGTGTAGTGCCTGTAGTGTTTTCAGTGTCAGTAATGTCAGTAGTGTGTGTAGTGCCTGTAGTGTTTGTAGTGTGAGTAATGTCAGTAGTGTGTGTAGTGCCTGTAGTGTGAGTAATGTCAGTAGTGTGTGTAGTGCCTGTAGTGTTTTTAGTGTGAGTAATGTCAGTAGTGTGTGTAGTGCCTGTAGTGTTTGTAGTGTGAGTAATGTCTGTAGTGTGTGTAGTGCCTTTAGTGTTTTCAGTGTCAGTAATGTCAGTAGTGTGTGTAGTGCCTGTAGTGTTTGTAGTGTGAGTAATCTCAGTAGTGTGTGTAGTGCCTGTAGTGTTTGTAGTGTGAGTAATGTCAGTAGTGTGTGTAGTGCCTGTAGTGTTTGTAGTGTGAGTAATGTCAGTAGTGTGTGTAGTGCCTGTAGTGTTTGTAGTGTGAGTAATGTCAGTAGTGTGTGTAGTGCCTGTAGTGTGAGTAATGTCGGTAGTGTGTGTAGTGCCTGTAGTGTCAGTAATGTCTGTAGTGTGTGTAGTGCCTGTAGTGTTTTCAGTGTCAGTAATGTCAGTAGTGTGTGTAGTGCCTGTAGTGTTTGTAGTGTGAGTAATCTCAGTAGTGTGTGTAGTGCCTGTAGTGTTTGTAGTGTGAGTAATGTCAGTAGTGTGTGTAGTGCCTGTAGTGTGAGTAATGTCAGTAGTGTGTGTAGTGCCTGTAGTGTTTGTAGTGTGAGTAATGTCTGTAGTGTGTGTAGTGCCTGTAGTGTTTTCAGTGTCAGTAATGTCAGTAGTGTGTGTAGTGCCTGTAGTGTTTGTAGTGTGAGTAATGTCAGTAGTGTGTGTAGTGCCTGTAGTGTTTGTAGTGTGAGTAATGTCTGTAGTGTGTGTAGTGCCTGTAGTGTTTTCAGTGTCAGTAATGTCAGTAGTGTGTGTAGTGCCTGTAGTGTTTGTAGTGTGAGTAATCTCAGTAGTGTGTGTAGTGCCTGTAGTGTTTGTAGTGTGAGTAATGTCAGTAGTGTGTGTAGTGCCTGTAGTGTTTGTAGTGTGAGTAATGTCAGTAGTGTGTGTAGTGCCTGTAGTGTGAGTAATGTCAGTAGTGTGTGTAGTGCCTGTAGTGTCAGTAATGTCTGTAGTGTGTGTAGTGCCTGTAGTGTGAGTAATGTCGGTAGTGTGTGTAGTGCCTGTAGTGTCAGTAATGTCTGTAGTGTGTGTAGTGCCTGTAGTGTTTTCAGTGTCAGTAATGTCAGTAGTGTGTGTAGTGCCTGTAGTGTTTGTAGTGTGAGTAATCTCAGTAGTGTGTGTAGTGCCTGTAGTGTTTGTAGTGTGAGTAATGTCAGTAGTGTGTGTAGTGCCTGTAGTGTTTGTAGTGTGAGTAATGTCAGTAGTGTGTGTAGTGCCTGTAGTGTCAGTAATGTCTGTAGTGTGTGTAGTGCTAGGGTTTGTAGTAACAGTAATGTCAGTAGTGTGTGTTGTGCCTGTAGTGTTTGCAGTGTCAGTAATGTGAGTAGTGTGAGTAGTGCCTGTAGTGTTTGCAGTGTCAGTAATGTGAGTAGTGTGAGTAGTGCCTGTAGTGTCAGTAATGTCAGTAGTGTTGTGTGTAGTGGTTGTAGGGTTTGTAGTGTCAGTAATGTCAGTAGTGTGAGTAGTGCCTCTAGGGTTTGTAGTCTGAGTAGTGTGTGTAGTGCCTGTAATGTCAGTAGTGTGTGTAGTGCCTGTAGTGTTTGTAGTGTGAGTAATGTCAGTAGTGTGTGTAGTGCCTGTAGTGTGAGTAATGTCGGTAGTGTGTGTAGTGCCGGTAGTGTTTGTAGTGTGAGTAATCTCAGTAGTGTGTGTAGTGCCTGTAGTGTTTGTAGTGTGAGTAATCTCAGTAGTGTGTGTAGTGCCTGTAGTGTTTGTAGTGTGAGTAATCTCAGTAGTGTGTGTAGTGCCTGTAGTGTTTGTAGTGTGAGTAATGTCAGTAGTGTGTGTAGTGCCTGTAGTGTGAGTAATGTCAGTAGTGTGTGTAGTGCCTGTAGTGTGAGTAATGTCGGTAGTGTGTGTAGTGCCTGTAGTGTCAGTAATGTCTGTAGTGTGTGTAGTGCTAGGGTTTGTAGTAACAGTAATGTCAGTAGTGTGTGTTGTGCCTGTAGTGTTTGCAGTGTCAGTAATGTGAGTAGTGTGAGTAGTGCCTGTAGTGTTTGCAGTGTCAGTAATGTGAGTAGTGTGAGTAGTGCCTGTAGTGTCAGTAATGTCAGTAGTGTTGTGTGTAGTGGTTGTAGGGTTTGTAGTGTCAGTAATGTGAGTAGTGTGAGTAGTGCCTGTAGTGTCAGTAATGTCAGTAGTGTTGTGTGTAGTGGTTGTAGGGTTTGTAGTGTCAGTAATGTCAGTAGTGTGAGTAGTGCCTCTAGGGTTTGTAGTCTGAGTAGTGTGTGTAGTGCCTGTAATGTCAGTAGTATGTGTAGTGCCTGTAGTGTTTGTAGTGTCAGTAATGTCAGTAGTGTTTGTAGTGTTTGTAGTGTCAGTAATGTCAGTGGTGTGTGTAGTGTTTGTAGTGTCAGTAATATCAGTGGTGTGTGTAGTGTTTGTAGTGTCAGTAGTGTGTAGTGCCTGTAGTGAATATAGTGATACAAGTGTGTGTAGTGTGTAATGGTGTACTGTCAGTAGTGTTTGTAGTGCCTGATAAGGTCGATGATAAACTTGCTTCTAATGTAAATATTACAAAAACATTTATTGCAGTAGTATGATGTCTAGAGAGAGAGTGCCGAGGCATATGAGTTCAATTTTTTAATTGTCTCATTTTGTGACAGACAAAAAAGTTAGCAGAATGTGTTTTACCTATATAGGGAGAGGATTTCTGAAGAAATTAGGCCTGTCCAGTTTCAGTTGGGATTTAGTGCAACTTACCTGCTAACTGGCCTATAGGCCGATGACTACTGCTAGTGATAGGTACAATGGCTCTTCCTTCACTACTTGTTAACATTCCTGGCAAGATATAGCTGAATCCTACGTGATAAGGCGGTTCACCATCTCCAGCACGCAAACTATACGCATAGTAGTCCACCATGTACGCCTAGAACAAACCACAACCACTCCAAGCATTTAACAACAGCAATTGCACTACCCTTTCTCACATTTATGTTACAATGTTACACCACTTCTTCTGGTATACCTCTATCAAATCAGACCTCCACCTCACAAAACTGTTGCTTATAACTTCTTTAGTTTCAAGTACAAGAGGAGGGAGTGCGGGGGGAGGTCCACAGGGAAACTGTTGCTACAGGAACCATCACATTCCAGTGTAACGGAGCTCCCATTGTCAGGTACCAACTTTGCAAAGTACTGGGGAGGACCACAGGGAAACTGTTGTGCACATGTTGGCCAGACTGTTGCTGCAGGAACCATCACGTCCCAGTGTAACAGAGCTCCCATTGTCAGGTGTCAACTTTGCAAAGTACTGGGGAGGACCACAGGGAAACTGTTGCTACAGGAACCATCACGTCCCAGTGTAACAGAGCTCCCATTGTCAGGTGTCAACTTTGCAAAGTACTGGGGAGGTTCACAGGGAAACTGTTGTGCACATGTTGGCCAGACTGTTGCTGCAGGAACCATCACGTCCCAGTGTAACAGAGCTCCCATTGTCAGGTGTCAACTTTGCAAAGTACTGGAGAGGTCCACAGGGAAACTGTTGTGCACATGTTGGCCAGACTGTTGCTACAGGAACCATCACACACTTGTAACGGAGCTCTCATTGTCAGGTGTCAACTTTGCAAAGTACTGGGGAGGACCACAGGGAAACTGTTGTGCACATGTTGGCCAGACTGTTGATGCAGGAGCCATCACACACTTGTAACAGAGCTCCCATTGTCAGGTGTCAACTTTGCAAAGTACTGGGGAGGACCACAGGGAAACTGTTGTGCACATGTTGGCCAGACTGTTGATGCAGGAACCATCACACACTTGTAACAGAGCTCCCATTGTCAGGTGTCAACTTTGCAAAGTACTGGAGAGGTCCACAGGGAAACTGTTGTGCACATGTTGGCCAGACTGTTGCTGCAGGAACCATCACGTCCCAGTGTAACAGAGCTCCCATTGTCAGGTGTCAACTTTGCAAAGTACTGGGGAGGACCACAGGGAAACTGTTGTGCACATGTTGGCCAGACTGTTGCTGCAGGAACCATCACATCCCAGTGTAACAGAGCTCCCATTGTCAGGTGTCAACTTTGCAAAGTACTGGGGAGGACCACAGGGAAACTTTTGCTATAGGAACCATCACATCCCAGTGTAACAGAGCTCCCATTGTCAGGTGTCAACTTTGCAAAGTACTGGGGAGGACCACAGGGAAACTTTTGCTATAGGAACCATCACGTCCCAGTGTAACAGAGCTCCCATTGTCAGGTGTCAACTTTGCAAAGTACTGGGGAGGTTCACAGGGAAACTGTTGCTATAGGAACCATCACATCCCAGTGTAACAGAGCTCCCATTGTCAGGTGTCAACTTTGCAAAGTACTGGGGAGGTTCACAGGGAAACTGTTGTGCACATGTTGGCCAGACTGTTGCTGCAGGAACCATCACATCCCAGTGTAACAGAGCTCCCATTGTCAGGTGTCAACTTTGCAAAGTACTGGGGAGGACCACAGGGAAACTGTTGCTATAGGAACCATCACACACTTGTAACAGAGCTCCCATTGTCAGGTGTCAACTTTGCAAAGTACTGGGGAGGTTCACAGGGAAACTGTTGTGCACATGTTGGCCAGACTGTTGCTGCAGGAACCATCACACACTTGTAACAGAGCTCCCATTGTCAGGTGTCAACTTTGCAAAGTACTGGGGAGGTTCACAGGGAAACTGTTGTGCACATGTTGGCCAGACTGTTGCTGCAGGAACCATCACATCCCAGTGTAACAGAGCTCCCATTGTCAGGTGTCAACTTTGCAAAGTACTGGGGAGGTTCACAGGGAAACTGTTGTGCACATGTTGGCCAGACTGTTGCTGCAGGAACCATCACATCCCAGTGTAACAGAGCTCCCATTGTCAGGTGTCAGCTTTGCAAAGTACTGGGGAGGTTCACAGGGAAACTGTTGTGCACATGTTGGCCAGACTGTTGCTGCAGGAACCATCACACACTTGTAACAGAGCTCCCATTGTCAGGTGTCAACTTTGCAAAGTACTGGGGAGGACCACAGGGAAACTGTTGTGCACATGTTGGCCAGACTGTTGCTGCAGGAACCATCACGTCCCAGTGTAACAGAGCTCCCATTGTCAGGTGTCAACTTTGCAAAGTACTGGGGAGGACCACAGGGAAACTGTTGTGCACATGTTGGCCAGACTGTTGCTGCAGGAACCATCACACACTTGTAACAGAGCTCCCATTGTCAGGTGACAACTTTGCAAAGTACTGGGGAGGACCACAGGGAAACTGTTGTGCACATGTTGGCCAGACTGTTGCTGCAGGAACCATCACATCCCAGTGTAACAGAGCTCTCATTGTCAGGTGACAACTTTGCAAAGTACTGGGGAGGACCACAGGGAAACTTGTGCACATGTTGGCCAGACTGTTGCTGCAGGAACCATCACGTCCCAGTGTAACAGAGCTCCCATTGTCAGGTGTCAACTTTGCAAAGTACTGGGGAGGACCACAGGGAAACTTGTGCACATGTTGGCCAGACTGTTGCTGCAGGAACCATCACGTCCCAGTGTAACAGAGCTCCCATTGTCAGGTGTCAACTTTGCAAAGTACTGGGGAGGACCACAGGGAAACTGTTGTGCACATGTTGGCCAGACTGTTGCTGCAGGAACCATCACATCCCAGTGTAACAGAGCTCTCATTGTCAGGTGACAACTTTGCAAAGTACTGGGGAGGACCACAGGGAAACTGTTGCTATAGGAACCATCACACACTTGTAACAGAGCTCCCATTGTCAGGTGTCAACTTTGCAAAGTACTGGGGAGGACCACAGGGAAACTGTTGTGCACATGTTGGCCAGACTGTTGCTGCAGGAACCATCACACACTTGTAACAGAGCTCCCATTGTCAGGTGCCAACTTTGCAAAGTACTGGGGAGGACCACAGGGAAACTGTTGTGCACATGTTGGCCAGACTGTTGCTGCAGGAACCATCACGTCCCAGTGTAACAGAGCTCCCATTGTCAGGTGTCAACTTTGCAAAGTACTGGGGAGGACCACAGGGAAACTGTTGTGCACATGTTGGCCAGACTGTTGCTGCAGGAACCATCACGTCCCAGTGTAACAGAGCTCCCATTGTCAGGTGTCAACTTTGCAAAGTACTGGGGAGGATCACAGGGAAACTGTTGTGCACATGTTGGCCAGACTGTTGCTGCAGGAACCATCACATCCCAGTGTAACAGAGCTCCCATTGTCAGGTGCCAACTTTGCAAAGTACTGGGGAGGACCACAGGGAAACTATTGTGCACATGTTGGCCAGACTGTTGCTAGAGGAACCATCACACACTTGTAACGGAGCTCTCATTGTCAGGTGCCAACTTTGCAAAGGTATCAATGTGAGAAACATCTGCAAATCATGTACACAGCCTGCAGCAGGTTTTACAATGAAGGAAGCAGGACACTATCACTTTCTGATAACACAATCGAAAAGGTTGCAGAATTTGTTTCACTATAGAGGAGTGAAGTGTTTAAGTGTCATCTAGGAAACATTTGGTCCAGAATAGCAAAAGTGGAAGTACTATGAAGGATGTAGCCGTAAGTCACCCTGTCATTGCTCAAACTGGGATGTTCTGCATTGTTATTACAGTACAATTCTGCTAATCTAAATTAACAAGGGGTGTGGTCTGTTTGGATTCAGAAATGTTCAGATTATCTGAAAAATGAAGAAAAATTAATATAAATTCAGCTCTAGAATTGGCAGGTTCAATGTACAGTACTGTAGCATAGCGATGTGAGGAAGTGACAATGTATTCTACTGAACTGTTAACATAGCCGATCACGTGCGATAGTAGCAGTACGTAGCCAGTTCACTTTGTTTCACTACAATAGGTGTTTGTTTGTGCACTACCATGTGAACCAAATGAATACATACTATCTGGTGTTGGGAAAACCACTATCAATGACTGGAAACACAGTTACAGCAAATTTGAGAGCTTCTGCAGCACAACATTGGAACAATGTCATGCAGTTTCTATAATGACTTCTATAATAAAAATGCTTTCTCTAGACTACAAATATGCTTTTTATTCTTTTCTAAATTATGGATTTTGTATTTGGATTATCTGGAATTTTGAATTTGCAGGGTCCAGATAATGGGCTTCTACTGTATTATTAAAGTGTCTTGAAGCACCATTCATTGGGCATGTTGAACTGTGTCACAAGGTGTGCTTTGCCAATTTCTTTGGCATTATATAGATGAAAAGCACAAACTTTTGGATTTGACTGTCCTGGGTGTAGACTTTGAGACCAAACATCAATCACATGAGTGGGTGCAAATATCCAGTAAAGTCATGGCAACTGTATTTGGGATCACAAGAACATATTGCTAGTAGACTGGGACTACAATAAATGCAAGAGACAAGGAACACCGAACAAGGGCCTACATCCCCAACATGCCAACTATGTCTTGTTTCAACACTTGCTCAACCAGCACAGCAGCCCACCCTAATCATATTTCAAAATTCCCTCACATTTCCCTCTTTACCAGCAAAAAATACAATTTTTCCCTAACATGCAGTAACTAGAAAGAATGCTGAAATGAAATTTATATCTATAACAATTTACAAAAGATGCATTTAAAATGCAATTGATTTAAAATAATATAAATATAGGTTCAACACAAATTAACTTTAAAATAAAGACATAGAAAGTACCTTTATTGCTTAAGAGAAGAAATTCCTTCATCTATTTCAACCAAAGGTAGTCGAGTTTCTTCAATAAACCAGCCTCGCTCTTCTTTATTTCCAAAGAGGTTTGAGCTTCTGAATCATCATGTTTATCACATAGTGCAGCATGGAGTATATAATCTACTTTCAGATTCCTCTAGTATATTCTCTACTATTGTTTCTTTATTTACAGGAAGCCCACATTCAAGTGCTATAGTACAAATATCATTTTCAGAAAAGGAGTCAACTTTTCTGTTTTCAAATTTACTGTTGGGAGAACAGAATTAATCTTATCACTCACGTTTCACAGAAAAAGTAAGTCCTTTAGTATATAACCCACATCGTCACCTGATATCCATTTAAAGCTATGGTGAACTGGCCACAACAACAAGTCCCTTCCCTTAGACAGTCTGCAGGACTGCCCTGGCACCATGCCCTATGTCAAATTTCTATGCACAAACATTTTCTTTGCTTCTATTACTTCTTTCTTGGCCGTGGAAGTCTGCGCAATTATTTAAATTTAGTAATGTTTTCTGAAGACTAATGATTCATTTAACAGACCTGGTCATCACATTTGTATAGCTTCACAAATGTGTAGTACAAATGGAAGATTTGTCAGAAACCATTTTAGGAATGGTTCTAAATCTGTAATGAGGGATAGTATAAAAGACAACTTTGCCACATGAAGTTGCAACTATTCTCAAACTGTTACAGCTCTTACTTTTTTGTCCCGTTTTCCAATTTGGTAGAACATTTTTAGCATAGTGAATGATTTTATAGTTTTCAAGTCATCTTATAAGTATGACCCTGAATAAAGAATAAAATCCACAGGGACACAGCACAATAAGATATAAAGTGAATAATAAACTGTGTAATATCCCATCATTTAGTTTCTTTTAATGCAATCTTAAAGCATGCAGCCCACAATAATCAATATTCAGCAAAATTCCAACATAATGTATAAAGAATTTTATGTCCTCAAGAGCCCCTTTATTCACATTTGAACCATCCATCAAAATCTGTAACACTTTCTTTAACTCAGTCATTGCAAAGCTTGCAAATAACCATCTGGCAAAACTGAGGTGGTACAATGTCCAACAAACACATGAGACGTCATTCGTTTCACGATTGAAAAAGCCAATTATAAGATCCAGTTAATTTAATGACTCTTTAAAAGCAGCAGTGAAATGTGTACACTTACTGCACACTAATGTACGCTATTTTCATGATCTGGAAACATTATTGGCAATGAATGTGCTCCGACTTCCTTCTCTGCTTTAGTTGTCTTACAGGGTAGTGCAACTTGTTGTGCACTCAAGTGTTTTTGTAATAAATAAAGCTTAACAGCTTGTGCATGCTTCTTTCCCATTATGTCATGTACTTAAGCACGCTGCTCAAAAAAACAACAATAGTTTACATATAACACAGAATGCACAGGTTTCCACGCTGTAAAATTCTCATCATTAAATGTGCTGTCCTTCCTTTAATGTCAAGTATGTCTCAACTACAAATCTCATCAGCACACTGTCTTTAGCTTTTGCAACTTACAGCTTTTATAACACATGTACTATTAACATAAAAGGCTAAGTTTTTCATCTCCATAACATTAATCACAATAAGAATGTATGTATTGTTGTAGCAGCTGTGCATCTCACACCACTACATTGCTAGGCAACATGCAACAATGGCAACTAAGAACAAGTGTCAACTAATTCTTTGTTTAACACATAGATTGGTGAACATCCCTCTTTCAGCAGAAGAATATAAAACAGAATATTACAAAATAATTGAAATAGCACAAAAAAACGGCTTTCCCAAAGAATTAGTAGATAAAAAGGTAAAACAAGCAGAAAAGAAAAAATTATTAAAAGAAACTACAACTCTCACAGCAGCAAAAACAAAAATGATATTCAAAAAATTCACATATCATCCATGGGCCTTTGATAAATTTAAAAGTGTTCAAGGAATACAACATTGAGCTAGCAGCAGTAATCCATTTCTCCATAAAAAACCTACTACTTTCAAACATCAAAGATGCTATTCCACCTAACAAAAAATCTGGCATATACCAAATTGAATGCAGTGATTGTAATGAAATATACATAGGAAAAACCAAAAGAAATTTAGAAATTAGATCCAAGGAACATGTCAGGAACATCAAGAGTAAACAATTAGAAAAATCAGCAGTTGCATTTCACTTTTGGTCAAAAAATCATGCCAAAGCTAGAACCGAAACTTCTCAAACACATAACCGGAAAACAAGAACTGTCCACATGGGAACAAATCTTTATTTTAAAAAATAGAAACCGAGTATTTAATTTCGACATTCCTCAGAGAGACATTTTCAGTAAGTTCATTGAACTGCCACCAGAAGAAACACCAGAAGAAGCATCACCATCTGCACCATGAAACACCATGGAAACCCAGTTATTGTCCGGTTGATAATGGAGGAAAGTTAACCTTCAAAATGCATCCCGAAAAAATATGTTGTAAGTGTTGTTCAGTGTTATTAATTAACTCACCTTTTAAATTAAATTAAAAGTTTAAAGCTATTTCAATATGAATTTTAATTGCAGTGTAAATACAGAGAGAATTTGTAGAAGGATTAAACATTTTTATATTTTCAATCTAATACTGCATTATGTTTAGTGCAAACCTTTACACTTGTTTTTGCGGTTCTGAGGACAAACTTAAAGCTTTTCTTATAACAGGATCGTTTAACTCAATATATGCTGCTTATTTCAGGCAACAGACATTAAGAATTTGCAGATCAGTCTAAAAAAAGGAACATCCACCCTTTCCTTGTCATTACAGCACCAAGTCTCTGGCACTGTATTGCAACTGCCGTTGGTCAGAAGTAAGACATGCTCTCAAACAGTACATTTTACTAAACTTGTTTTATGTACAAAGGTAGATGTTTCCAACTGCCAGGAGATGCGCGCACACACACACACATGATGACTGTGTCTGTCACCTGAAACAATAAAACAGCCATTAACAAAACCAGCAATGAGAGTCACTCATTTTCTTTTAATAGTTGTACCTACATTTTTCTTCTATGCTACATATTACCTTTGTCTCTTTGCTGCTGCATTCTGCTAAGTCTTCTAACAATTGCTGCTGCTTTCCTTCCCTTGCTGGACTCCAAACTTCACTTCATGAAGATAATACATTTTTGTGAGTCTTTTGTTCACTAATTTGTGTTGTAAATAAAGAGATTCTTTTAAAATGCTCTCATTTAGAGCTACTTTTGTTGGAGGTAAGTCAGCATACCCATAACCTCACTTTTGGAATAAAATATGAAATCTAGGCTATATAATGTCAATGAGCTACATATGTACATGTTAAGGATAATATGTGGGTATCATTTGTGACACTTTGTCCAAGTTGGACCAAGGTAAGGCTAGGATGGAAGCAACACCTTCTTAAACATCTTCCAAAACTCAGCACAAGTAAATCAATCAAAAATATTAATAAATATTAGTAACTAAAACTTCATTTATCTTTTATAACTATATAGTATATTCCAATTTGGAATATAATACTAATTACAAAAGATAAGTGAAGTTTTAGTTGCTAATATTTAATATTCATTGATTTATATTGCTACAGGTCAACAGGTTCCGAATTTTCATTGTACAACTAAGTGAAGTTAGTGTCACAGATCTCATTTAATGTTTCAAGCTATGGTTTCACTTCACTGTTTCCAACTTCTCAACACAAAATCAAATACTTGTACAGTGCATTTGTAGATCAGCCGGCAGCACCAGACTGAGTGAGGGCCAACACCACCTCCCCAGAGTTACATGTAAACGACCGGCAAGTCATTAGTACGGATCACTAACTACTGTACTAATTCGCATTAGGCTTACCTGCATCACAACAGATGTTCAAACTAATGACCTTCAATGCAAACACATTCCCTACATCTCTGAAAACAACTATGGTCTACCGATAATCCCCATAACTTCATCATCATGCTGGAAAAGTTGGGGTTTGGTGCGCAGCAAATGCATGTCGAATTGGCAGTGCCGCACTCGCCTACCACCTAGGCGCCCCGGGTTCGATCCCAGGGACCCGCATGTGGTATTCGTGGTGGACGAAGCGGTGTCAGGCGGGTTTTCTCCGGGTGCTCCAGTTACCCCGCCATCTCATTCCACCGGTGCTCCATCTTCATTCCATGTATCATCAGTGTCACCGCCTGTGGTGCCGTAGTAGTAAAAGCGGGCATTAAACACTACAACAACATGTCGAATTATTGGTCCCATATTTTACGACAAGTTGATTCACACGTTTATGTAAATTCTATTTTAAATAATCTTTTTCCACAATTAACAAGAAATGAAAGATTGTGTGGCTGGTTTCAGCAGGATTCAGCTATAGCACACACTGCTGTAAATTGGGAAGTGTGTAAGGTGAAAGAAATTAGTCGAGGACTGTAGCCATCTTGTTCCCCTGACCTATTTCCATGTGATATGTATTTGTTTTTGGACATATAGGGAATGTGTTGAAGGTCATCAATTTCAACATCTGTTGTGATGCAGGTACGTCTAATGTAAGTTAGTGTTCCATACTCATGATTTGCCGGTCATTTACACATTACTCTGGCAGAGAACACACTGGTCCTCATCCACCCCAGTGCCACCACGGGACTGTCCAGCCAATCTACGAACACACTGTATAAATAGTTATAATTTATACAGAAATTCCAGATAAATATTTGTATCATACAAATGGGTTACAGCAGCAACACTTGTGGCAAAAATGTAAGTGTATGAACTCACATCACAAATATTATACAAATTATTTTGACTGTTAAATGGTCATGTTCACTAACCTTCAATATATATTTACTGTTCTAAAATAAGAACAAATTAGAAACTAAAAACTTCACTTATCTTAGTATGTTGATATCCTTTTTTTATTTTCCTGACCCAGGGGTTTCAAGCTATATCCAGCTCATTCTCAAAGTCATATGACTTTGAGAATGAGCTGGATATAGCTTGAAACCCCTGGGTCAGGAAAATAAAAAAAGGATATCAACATACTAAGATAAGTGAAGTTTTTAGTTTCTAATTTGTTCTTATTTTAGAATCTTGTTGCTTCACTGTTAATAGCTTCAATTTTTACTTAATATATTTACTGGTTCAGTAAAATACTGCGACTTCAATCCAACTTTCAACTGTCATTTCAGTCACTTTTCACTGTCGCTGGTTCAATTTTCAGCGAGCTCTGCTTTAGTTCACATTTCACTTCAGTAATGTGAAATGGTTCCACTGTTCACTTCACTTCATTTTCTTCCACAGTGTAGCAGCAGTTTCCTGCTGCTGTGTAGTTGCACTCACTGCATGTCATCACAAACTCACTCAGAGAACAGCACTTTCTTTTTTAAATCACACTTGCCACTAACTTGCTGATTAACTCAACTTGCAAAAGCACTGGCTGTTAGAACTTCCCACACATTTCCAGAATGTTTGAGATGATGAAACTTCTAGAACATCACGCTTATCTGACAATACCACCTATCGTGTTTACCCTGGACAATGGCATAGCATATCCATCTATGTGCCCATGTTCCCATACTGGCTGCATCACTATATTTATTAGGTTGAAATTAGAAATTGAATTTTATACTGCTATGCTTCTATATTGGACGTGAAAGACACAGCCTCTTATCAGGCTTGTTCTTTTATGTGGCATAAATCTACTATATGGGGCCAACAGCTTTACTTCCATTCCAAAGGAAGCCATGCTACGGACTTTTACGCCTGAAAAAATCCATCACCCTCCGCCAGGTTTGAACCCACGACGTTGGAAATTATTAGATTGCTGATATAAATTTTGAATCACCAAAGTCTTAATGATTCAGTAATAACAGTGCTTACAATATGGCATGTTTCGATGCAGAATTGTTACACCTGGAACTGCTTGAAAACGAAAATCATTAGAGGTAATTTTAATTATTTAACAAATAACAATTATAATTTTTAAAACTTGACACCAAATTTCATGAGAGATACTAAGTAAAGATTTTAGGAAAAAGTACTCATAGGTTAGAATATGCTAGCAATAGAAACCTGTATCTGTACAGGTCTGCACAAGATGTTATACTGCACCACCTCGCCCATCCATGGACATAGCAACTCTTTCCCAGCTGAGAAGCACCTTACAGTCTTACTGGTTGGGGAGTTGTAACGCTATTCAGGAAGACTATGTAACCATGAAGTGATTAGGCCAATATGTTGTCATTGTGTACATAGCGGCTCTGTTAATGCATGACTTATCAACACCTGCTATCCTCTACATTCTGCTACAGAGGGTATGAAAATTATCATTATCTGGTAGCCATTCCTCACTTCAAAAAATACTGTGGCTTTTTCCACTAAATACTGCAAAATAAGTACACATTTTCTGCATGTAAATGGACTAAATGTACAATTCTCCTAATTGTAATTTGATAAACCTGGGCAACCCATCTATTACTTTGTGGTTCTAATGATCAAACGTCTGTGTTTCAAGCTGAAAAACCATAATACCAAACCACTATATTTTAAATGACATAACTGTCTCATCTTGTTCACTAATCTAAGGCCTTATGTGCATTCTTCCATTTGACATCCTTATCTACAGTTACTATTCAAACGACTCTTGTCAATGAGCCCTTGACCCTATTCTCCCACATCAAGTGACTCTTGTCAATGGGCCCTTGAACCCTATTCTCCCACATCAAGTGACTCTTGTCAATGGGCCCTGCAACCCTATTCTTTCACATCAAGTGACTCTTGTCAATGGGTCCTTGAACCCTATTCTCCCACATCACATGACACTTGTCAATGGACCCTTGAACCCCATTCTCCCACATCAAGTGACTGTTGTCCATGGTCCCTTGAACCCTATTCGCCCACATCAAGTGACTCTTGTCAATGGGCCCTGGAAACCCATTCTCCCACATCAAGTGACTCTTGTCAATGGACCCTTGAACCCCATTCTCCCACATCAAGTGACTGTTGTCAATGGACCCTTGAACCCCATTCTCCCACATCAAGTGACTCTTGTCAATGGGACCTGGAACCCTATTCTCCAACATCAAGTGACTCTTGTCAATGGGACCTGGAACCCTATTCCTCCACATCAAGTGACTCTTGTCAATGGACCCCTGAACCCCATTCTCCCATATCAAGTGACTGTTCTCAATGGACCCTTGAACCCTATTCTCCCACATCAAGTGACTCTTGTCAATGGGCCCTGGAATCCTATTCTCCCACATAAAGTGACTCTTGTCAATGGGCCCCTGAACCCTATTCTCTCACATCAAGTGACTCTTGTCAATGAGCCCTTGAACCCTATTCTCCCCTCCCACATCAAGTGACTCTTGTCAATGAGCCCGTGATACCTATTCTCCCACACCAAGTGACTCTTGTCAATGGACCCTTGAACCCTATTCTCCCACATCAAGTGACTCTTGTCAATGAGCCCGTGATACCTATTCTCCCACATCAAGTGACTCTTGTCAATGTGCCCTTGAACCCTATTCTCCCACATCAAGTGACTCTTGTCAATGGACCCTTGAACCCTATTCTCCCACATCAAGTGACTCTTATCAATTAGCCCTTGAACCCCTTTCTGCCACATCAAGTGACTGTTGTCAATGGACCCTTGAACCCTATTCTCCCACATCACATGACTCTTGTCAATGAGCCCCTGAACCCTATTCTCCCACATCAAGTGACTCTTGTCAATGAGCCCTTGAACCCTATTCTCCCACATCACATGACTCTTGTCAATGTGCCCTTGAACCCTATTCTGTCACATCAAGTGACC
Organism: Tenodera sinensis; assembly: GCA_030765045.1. Taxonomy (NCBI): domain Eukaryota; kingdom Metazoa; phylum Arthropoda; class Insecta; order Mantodea; family Mantidae; genus Tenodera; species Tenodera sinensis. The sequence goes on from CM060963.1 coordinate 209,105,427, forward strand.
CTTGCTAATGTGCCCTTGAACACTATTCTCCCACATCAAGTGACTCTTGCTAATGTGCCCTTGAACCCTATTCTCCCACATCAAGTGACTCTTGTCAATGAGCCCCTGAACCCTATTCGCCCACATCAAGTGACTCTTGTCAATGGGCCCTGGAACCCTATTCTCCCACATCAAGTGACTGTTGCCAATGAGCCCTTGAATCCTATTCTCCCACATCAAGTGACTGTTGCCAATGAGCCCCTGAACCCTATTCTCTAACATCAAGTGACTCTTGTCAATGGGCCCCTGAACCCTATTCTCCCACATCAACTGACTCTTGTCAATGGGCCCTGGAACACTATTCTCCCACATCAAGTGACTCTTGTCAATGGGCCCTTGAACCCTATTCTCCCATATCAACTGACTCTTGTCAATGGGCCCTTGAACCCCATTCTCCCACATCAAACAACTCTTGTCAATGGGCCCTGGAACCCCATTCTCCCACACCAAACGACTCTTGTCAATGGGCCCTGGGACCCTAAACTCCCACATCAAGTGATTCTTGTCAATGGGCCCCTGAACCCTATTCTCCCAGATCAAGTGACTCTTGTCAATGAGCCCTTGAACCCCATTCTCCCACATCAAGTGACTTGTCAATGAGCCCCTGAACCCTATTCTCCCACATCAAGTGACTCTTGTCAATGTGCCCTGGAACCCTATTCTCCCACATCAAGTGACTCTTGTCAATGGGCCCCTGAACCCTACTCTCCCACATCAAGTGAATCTTGTCAACGAGCCCTTGAACCCTCTTCTCCCACATCAAGTGACTCTTGTCAATGAGCCCCTGAACCCTATTCTCCCACATCAAGTGGCTCTTGTGAATGGACCCTTGAACCCTATTCTCCCACATCAAGCGACTCTTGTCAATGGGCCCTGGAACACTATTCTCACACATCAAGTGACTCTTATCAATGGGCCCTTGAACCCTATTCTCCCACATCAAGTGACTCTTGTCAATGGGCCCTTGAACCCCATTCTCCCACATCAAACGACTCTTGTCAATGGGCCCTGGAACCCCATTCTCCCACACCAAACGACTATTGTCAATGGGCCCTGGAACCCTAAACTCCCACATCAAGTGACTCTTGTCAATGGGCCCCTGAACCCTATTCTCATACATCAAGTGACTCTTGTCAATGAGCCCTTGAACCCTATTCTCCCACATCAAGTGACTTGTCAATGAGCCCCTGAACCCTATTCTCCCACATCAAGTGACTCTTGTCAATGAGCCCTTGAACCCTATTCTCCCACATCAAGTGACTTGTCAATGGACCCTGCAACCCTATTCTCCCACATCAAGTGGCTCTTGTCAATGAGCCCTTGAACCCTATTCTCCCACATCAAGTGACTCTTGTCAATGAGCCCTTGAACCGCGTTCTCCCACATCAAGTAACTCTTGTCAATGAGCCCTTGAACCCTATTCTCCCACATTAAGTGACTCCTGTCAATGGGCCCTGCAACCCTATTCTCCCACATCAAGTGACTCTTGTCAATGAGCCCCTGAACCATATTCTCCCACATCAAATGACTCTTGTCAATGGGCCCCTGAACCCTATTCTCCCACATAAAGTGACTCTTGTCAATGAGCCCCTGAACCCTATTCTCCCACATCAAGTGACTCTTGTCAATGGACCCTTGAACCCTATTCTCCCACATCAAGTGACTCTCGTCAATGAGCCCCAGATCCCTATTCTCCCACATCAAGTGACTTGTCAATGGGCCCTGGAACCCTATTCTCCCACATCAGGTGACTCTTGTCAATGGGCCCTTGAACCCTATTCTCCCACATCAAACGACTCTTGTCAATGGGCCCTTGAATCCTATTCTCCCACATCAAACAACTCTTGTCAATGGGCCCTGGAACCCTATTCTCCCACATCAAGTGACTCTTGTCAATGAGCCCCTGAACCATATTCTCCCACATCAAATGACTCTTGTCAATGGGCCCCTGAACCCTATTCTCCCACATCAAGTGACTCTTGTCAATGAGCCCCTGAACCCTATTCTCCCACATCAAGTTACTCTTGTCAATGGGCCCTGGAACCCTATTCTCCCAGATCAAGTGACTCTTGTCAATGTGCCCTTCAACCCTATTCTCCCACATCAAACGACTCTTGTCAATGGGCCTTGAACCCTATTCTCCCACATCAAGTGACTCTTGTCAATGGGCCCTTGAACCCTATTCTCCCACATCAAACGACTCTTGTCAATGGGCCCTTGAATCCTATTCTCCCACATCAAACGACTCTTGTCAATGGGCCCTTGAACTCTATTCTCCCACATCAAGTGACTGTTGCCAATGAGCCCCTGAACCCTATTCTCCCACATCAAGTGACTCTTGTCAATGGGCCCTTGAACCCCATTCTCCCACATCAAACGACTCTTGTCAATGGGCGCTGGAACCCCATTCTCCCACATCAAACGACTCTTGTCAATGGGCCCTGGAACCCTATTCTCCCACATCAAGTGACTCTTGTCAATGAGCCCTTGAACCCTATTCTCCCACATCAAGTGATTCTTGTCAATGAGCCCCTGAACCCTATTCTCACACATCAAGTGACTCTTGTCAATGAGCCCCTGAACCCTATTCTCCCACATCAAGTGACTCTTGTCAATGAGCCCTTGAACCCTATTCTCCCACATCACATGACTCTTGACAATGTGCCCTTGAATCCTATTCTCCCACATCAAGTGACTCTTGTCAATGGACCCTTGAATCCTATTCTCCCACATCAAGTGACTCTTGTCAATGAGCCCCTGAACCCTATTCTCTCACATCAAGTGACTCGTGTCAATGGGCCCGTGATACCTATTCTCCCACAGCAAGTGACTCTTGTCAATGAGCCCTTGAATCCTATTCTCCCACAGCAAGTGACTCTTGTCAATGAGCCCTTGAATCCTATTCTCCCACATCAAGTGACTCTTGTCAATGAGCCCCTGAACCCTATTCTCTCACATCAAGTGACTCTTGTCAATGAGCCCCTGAACCCTATTCTCTCACATCAAGTGACTCGTGTCAATGGGCCCGTGATACCTATTCTCCCACATCAAACGACTCTTGTCAAGGGGCCCTAGAACCCCATTCTCCCACATCAAGTGACTCTTGTCAATGGGCCCTGGAACCCTATTCTCCCGCATCAAGTGACTCTTGTCAATGAGCCCTTGAACCCTATTCTCCCAAATCAAGTGGCTCGTCAATGGACCCTTGAACCCTATTCTCCCACATCAAGTGACTTGTCAATGGGCCCTGGAACCCTATTCTCCCACATCAAGTGACTCTTGTCAATGGGCCCTGGAACCCTATTCTCCCACATCAAGTGACTCTTGTCAATGGGCCCCTGAACCCTATTCTCCCACATCAAGTGACTCTTGTCAATGGGCCCCTGAACCCTATTCTCCCACATCATGTGACTCTTGTCAATGAGCCCTTGAACCCTATTCTCCAACATCAAGTGACTCTTGTCAATGGGCCCTGGAACCCTATTCTCGCACATCAAGTGACTCTTGTCAATGGGCCCTGGTACCCTATTCTCCCACATCAAGTGACTCTTGTCAATGGGCCCCTGAACCCTCTTCTCCCACATCAAGTGACTCTTGTCAATGGGCCCTTGAACCCTATTCTCCCACATCAAGTGACTCTTGTCAATGAGCCCCTGAATCCTATTCTCCCACATCAAGTGACTCTTGTCAATGAGCCCCTGAACCCTATTCTCCCACATCAAGTGACTCGTGTCAATGGGCCCTTGAACCCTATTCTCCCACATCAAGTTACTGTTGCCAATGAGCCCTTGAACCCTATTCTCCCACATCAAATGTCTCTTGTCAATGGGCCCTTGAACCCTATTCTCCCACATCAAGTGACTCTTGTCAATGAGCCCCTGAATCCTATTCTCCCACATCAAGTGACTCTTGTCAATGGGCCCTGGAACCCTATTCTCCCACATCAAGTGACTCTTGTCAATGGGCCCTTGAACCGTGTTCTCCCACATCAAGTGACTCTTGTTAATGGGCCCTGGAACCCTATTCTCCCACATCAAGTGACTCTTGTCAATGGGCCCTGGAACCCTATTCTCCCACATAAAGGACTCTTGTCAATGGGCCCTTGAACCCTATTCTCCCACATCAAGTGACTCTTGTCAATGGGTCCTGGAACCCCATTCTCCCACATCAAGTGACTCTTGTCAATGGGTCCTTGAACCCTATTCTCCCACATCAAGTGACTCTTGTCAATGTGTCCTTGACCCCTATTCTCCCACATCAAGTGACTGTTGTCAATGGGCCCTGGAACCCTATTCTTCCACAAGTGACTCAGGTAGTAGTGTTTCCACAATGTTTACAAAACCTCACATATTCTTGTTATGTTTCCATATTCATGTAACTAAATTATTCTCCTACTCAATAAAGAAGGGGAACAAGGAGAAGGAGAATAAGGAGCAGCATGAGAAGAAGCAATAGGAGCATGAGGAGAAGCAACAGGAGCATGAGGAGAAGGAATAGGAGCATGAGGAGAAGCAACAGGAGCATGAGGAGAAGCAACAGGAGCATGAGGAGAAGCAACAGGAGCATGAGGAGAAGCAACAGGAGCATGAGGAGAAGCAACAGGAGCATGAGGAGAAGCAACAGGAGAATGATCACAAACAGGAGACGTAAGAGAATAAGGAGAAGCAGGAAGAGCAGAAAAAGGAGAAGGAAGTGGAGGTGGAAGAGTAGGAGGAAGAAGAGTAGGAGTAAGAGAAGGAAGAGAAGTGAAGAAGGAAGAGAAGGAGAAGGAAGAGAAGGAGAAGGAAGATAAGGAAAAGGAGGAAGAGATTGAGGAAGCAGAGAATAAGGAGGAAGTGGGGGAGGAGAATAAGGAGGAAGTGGGGGAGGAGAATAAGGAGGAAGTGGGGCAGGAGAATAAGAAGGAAGTGGGGGAGGAGAATAAGAAGGAAGTTGGGGAGGAGAATAAGAAAGAAGTGGGGGAGGAGAATAAGAAGGAAGTGGGGGAGGAGAATAAGAAGGAGGTGGGGGAGAACAAGAAGAGGAGAATAAGGAGAAGGAAGAGGAGGTGAAAGAGGAGGAAGCAAGGAAGAAGAATAAAGAGAAGGGAGAAGAGAAGGAGGAGGTAGAGGAGAATAAGAAGGGGAGAAGAAAAGGAGGAAAAGGAGAAAGAGGAGGAAGAGGAGGGAAAAGGAGGTAAAGGTGGTGGAGGCGATTGGGGAGGAAAAGGAGAGCGAGGAATAGGAGGAAGAGTATGAGAAAGAGGAGGAAGAGGAGGAGGTAGAGGAGGAGGAGGAGAAAAGGAGGAAGAGCAAGAAAAGGAGTAGGCAAAAGGAGGAGCAAGAGAAGGTGTAGGAAAAGGAGGAAAAAGGAGAAAGAGGAGGAAAGGAGGAGGAGGAAGAGGTAGAAGAGAAGCAAAAGAAAATGGAGAATGAGAAGGAAACAAGGACAAAGAAGGCAAACAAGAAGAATAGAGAGACAAACAAGGAGAAGAACAAGGAAAACAAGAAGAAAAGAAGGTGAAGGGAAACAAGAAGGTTAATAAGAATGAATAGGAGGAAGAAGGGGAAGAAGAAGAAAAGAAGAAGAAGAAGCAGAAGAAGAAGCAGAAGAAGAAGCAGAAGAAGAAGCAGAAGAAGAAGAACAAGAACAAGAAGCAGAAGAAGCAGAAGAAGAAGAAGAAGCAGAAGAGGAAGAAGAAGAGGAAGAAGAAGAAGAAGCAGAAGAGGAAGCAGGAGAAGAAGAAGAAGAAGAAGAAGAAGAAGAAGAAGAAGAAGAAGAAGAGGAAGAAGAGGAAGCAGAGGAAGAAGAAGAAGCAGAAGAAGGGGAAGAAGAAGAAGAAGGGGAAGAAGAAGAAGCAGAAGAAGGGGAAGAAGGAGAAGAAGGAGGAGAAGAAGAAGCAGAAGAAGAAGCGGAAGAAGGGGAAGCAGAAGAAGAAGGGGAAGAAGAAGGAGAAGAAGAAGAAGAAGAAGAAGAAGAAGCAGCAGAAGAAGGGGAAGCAGAAGAAGAAGAAGAAAGGGAAGAAGAAGAAGAAGAAGAAGAAGAAGAAGCAGAAGAAGGGGAAGAAGAAGGGGAAGCAGAAGAGGAGGAAGAAGAAGGGGAAGCAGAAGAAGAAGGGGAAGCAGAAGAAGAAGAAGAAAGGGAAGAAGAAGAAGAAGAAGAAGAAGAAGAAGAAGAAGAAGAAGAAGAAGAAGAAGAAGAAGAAGAAGAAGAAGAAGGTGGTGATGGTGAATATATTCTCTTGTATTTGCTAGTCCAGCCAATGTGATGCAGTATATAACTTGGATGTATCACTGTCAGTAATCTAAATGTTGCTACAGCTGCAAGTAAACCTTCTAACACTTTGTTTTGGAAGTTCCTTGTAACTAGAATTTTTGCAGCATGATACAGTAAACATTTATTTGGCTTCTATACAATTTGTAGTAATTCTTTTTCTTTAAGGATCGGCAACTTCATTACCATAGATGGCATAAGACGAAGGTAATTTTTATTCTATTACATTAATAATCTCTTTGTGGGATATTTGTTGTGTAAATGCATTTACTCTGCAGTTAGTGTCAAGAACTTTCTCCCTCGTGCAACACAGAAGATCCTCCAGCTTTTATCTCCATTGTGGATCCATCTGCCAATGAGGTCGTCATTTGTCTCATTGTTTTTATGGCATGTTCAATATAATTTGAAAGATATTGTACTGGTAGTTTCCTTTCTTACTCTATTCTGAGAACTTGACATGTGGGAATCTCAAATACTCATTACCATAAAATTTCCAAAGGAAGATCATCTTAAGATCTGCTTGCTGTTAATTGGAATCAGGAACCTAGGAATATTTCAAAGACAGCTATATTTGGTCTGGGGAAAGTATCAAAGAGAAAACAATTTGTTGGTAGGTGCTGTCTGTCATCTGTAGGAACCTTCCGCTGCATTCTTCAAACCTTCACCTCGTCAGTCTGCAGTGAAAATGGAGTAATTTACCATTTTACTTGCCTCTGAAAATTACAAATGGAAGCTCAGAGTTAGTCGTGGTTTGTACATTGGCAAGCAAATGTTTCCTGCCAGCAAAAAGTACTTAACAACAGTCCACTTCAGTTGTTTAGGTGTGCTTAAATAAAACCAATTTCACAAACTGATGATAAAAACAACTTAACATGGACCTATAACAAGAGCAAACATTGTCTGAAGTCATTCACCATTATCGCAGGCATAAAACATAACATTACTTCATCAGCTGCTGGTGGTGACAGAGCTTTGCTTCAACCATTCAAAGCAGAACTTCCACGTTCTAACTTCTCCTTACTCATTTAGCAGCTCATGATGTAATGTGCAGTACAAACTCTATTCATATCTTCACTCTAATTAACTAACTTTAGTATTTAAAGTTTCTCAATTAAAAACCTATATCATTCCTAAGTATAGCTTTTTTCTTTTAATCTGTGAAACATTATACTTTCTATTTGAAAATGAAAACAAGACTATCTTTTACACTGCTCAGAAAAAAAGACAAAAACTAATGAACTGAGAGGTTATACTGACATATTTACGCTCCATAAAAATCTAACTTCTTACGTTCATATGAGCTTCTCTATCCATTGTCATTTATCTTCATATCGTTTCCACAAATTATTCTCATGAAAGCTTATTTTTCTACTAGAGGCTTTCAGAAATTATTTACAATTATGTTGTTTTAAAAATACTGTTCCACCTAGTTACATGCCAATGCAGTGACACTGTATAAACTTAAACCATTCTAATGGGCCATAATATCCCTTTGAAACCTAGTAAAAATGTGAAATTTGTTTTGATGATCTCAGTACCACTACCCATTGATACCTATTTTGTTGATCTCAATAACGACTACAAGTATTGTTGACGTTGTTGTGTGAGTCATAACAGAACAATGCATAACTCACTTCGAGAGCATGTTTTTGTTGTGAAAGACAACTTCATTGATAACAACAGAACAGAAATTTCTAAGAGAATTCAACGGTTGCGATGCTCCAACAAAGGCAAAAACTTCAGCGACAGTAAGCAAGCTGGAGACAACTGGAGTACGCATCAGTCAGCATGAATACAGAGTCTGTTGATAGTGTTGGAAGATGCTTAGTCAACTCTCCAACCATTAAGTACAGAGACAGGCTATACACGTCAAACTACAGTAGTGCAGCAACTCATCATGAGAACTGAGTGTGTTATCATCCATGGTTCCCCGTCCCGACACTCCCTCAGGCTACACCACTCATGCATCATGAGAAATGATACTCAACACTTGTAAAATCTATAAAACTTTATTTATAAATATTTAAGCTTGTTTGTAACGATAAACTTTACAATCTTCCATTGTGAAACAGTTTTCTCAAATTACAATGTTAACAAACTACAAGGATTCTAAGCAATGATAAATAGGACAGTTGTATTGCTTGTTCCTAGAACCACAATAAACACAAACTAAACCAAATATCACCATATCCTAGGCTATACACAAACATCTAGTGCAGATCTTAAGCTTCATAATATCAACTATCAATGCAACCATTGAGTGTGAATAAGTTAATTTACATAACTGAGTTGACTTTACAATTCATGTCATCCATTACTGAATCTTTGCACCCTGGTTATTAGAGGTCACTAGTGGTGCTATACATTTTGTTACAGTCCAGTGAAGAGGGACCATGAAGGATAGACACACAGATAAGCTCTGGTCGATCATAACACTGTATACCATTTACTAGAGGTCACTAGTGGTGCTATACATTTTGTTACAGTCCAGTGCAGAGGGACCATGAGCATGATGAAGGATAGACACCCAGATAAGCTCTGGTCTATCATAACACTGTATACCATTTACTAGAGGTCACTAGTGGTGCTATACATTTTGTTACAGTCCAGTGCAGAGGGACCATGGTCATGATGAAGGATAGACACACAGATAAGCTCTGGTCTATCATAACACTGTATACCATTTACTAGAGGTCACTAGTGGCGCTATACATTTTGTTACAGTCCAGTGAAGAGGGACCATGATCATGATGAAGGATAGGCACACAGATAAGCTCTGGTCTATCATAACACTGTATACCATTTTCTAGAGGTCACTAGTGGTGCTATACATTTTGTTACAGTCCAGTGAAGAGGGACCATGAAGGATAGACACACAGATAAGCTCTGGTCTATCATAACACTGTATACCATTTACTAGAGTTCACTAGTGGTGCTATACATTTTGTTACAGTCCAGTGAAGAGGGACCATGGTCATGATGAAGGATAGACACACAGATAAGCTCTGGTCTATCATAACACTGTATACCATTTACTAGAGGTCACTAGTGGTGCTATACATTTTGTTACAGTCCAGTGAAGAGGGACCATGAAGGATAGACACACAGATAAGCTCTGGTCTATCATAACTCTGTATACCATTTACTAGAGGTCACTAGTGGTGCTATACATTTTGTTACAGTCCAGTGAAGAGGGACCATGATCATGATGAAGGATACACACACAGATAAGCTCTGGCCTATCATAACACTGTATACCATTTACTAGAGGTCACTAGTGGTGATATACATTTTGTTACAGTCCAGTGAAGAGGGACCATGATCATGATGAAGGATAGACACACAGATAAGCTCTGGTCTACCATAACACTGTATACCATTTACGAGAGGTCACTAGGGGTTTTCTCCAAGATTTTCCCCTACCCTGAAAGAACAAACATTAAGTAGCTCTATGCTGTAGGCACTGCTAGCTCAGTTGAGCATCATTTTATCAACTTAATTGATTTTTTTTGTTTTACCCTTCCCTTATGTAGTGCCTAGATTCAGATGCCTGTTGGGGGAGCAGACAGGCTGAAGAACGGTATGATAGTGAGGAAGAGGATGATATGAGATGCAGGGAAGGGTGATGATGAAGCAATTGGTGGAATGAGTGACCAAGGAAACTGGAGAACCTGGAGATAACTCGCCCATACACCGTTACATGCACCACAAATACTATATGCAGGTCCCTGGGATCGAACCAGTGCCACCTAGGTGGTAGGCGAATGATATAACTGCCCAGCAATGGCACCACCCACTTCAGTAATTCACCATTTGTTAAAGGATGTTGTAAAATCCCTCCTTTGTCGTAAAGCAGTAAGTAACCTCTGCTCCTGTGTATTTTATGGGCAAACTATAAAAGTTTGAGAGAATATTATCATCATAGTTTGATTGGTCTACCATACAGAGCAACATGACGAGATCTCAGATCAATAAGTGGCTGGTCAAAATGGAATAGAAACATACAACACATTCTAAAACCAGAATCCTGTTTTCTCTTTAATATACATATAATTTTATAACATTTTAATTACCTCAAATTCCCGTTTTTTCCCACAAAGCATTTTCTTACCTGACCAGAATTGCAAATGCGATAAAGTCATTGCAGTTGGCAATGCTGAAAAAATTAAATCACAATGCTCATGTGGCAGATTAGTTCAAGGTACAGTTAAAATACCCAGTCCATTACAATTTCACCTAATTTTATTTCCATGTTACTAGCCAACAGCCACTGCTGAATAGTGTTGAGAAGTATAAGCAAATGCAAGGGTAACTTAGAAATTCATTTATCCAGACTAACCAGACCAGAGGTAAACAGAAACAAACTATCAAATTACAAATTGCCATTTGTTTCATTAATAGTCATGGTAATGCATGGTTCGCTTGTGGTACAGTTATCTCAGGATTTTCACTTGCGCAAATGGCAGGGGTGAGTTGTTGCCTTCTAAAGACTAAACTTGTTCAGTGAGCATCTTTTATGCTGTCAAGACTGGAGTTTGCCCATTGTGCGTGTCTGAAGTAACAGTTTATTCAAGACACTGTGTTGTGTATGAATTACATTAAAAAACTAAACCAAGCCCCGGCACATCAGCCCACCAAGAGCCAAGCCTTCTCCCCCAGCTGCTGTGTCCCCCACCTTGGCCCGCTACAGGAATCATTGGTGGAGTGCAGTACTGGAAGGTGGTACATGGTCAGCGTCCCGATCCCCCCCAGTCAGTTATGCGGTCTTCACAACCTGGGGCCGCTACTTTTCCATCAAGTAATTCCTCATTTGGTCCCCCCGGGACTAACGAAGCTGAGTGCACCCCGTGCCAGACCTTCCAGAGGAGATAAAATCCCCACACTGGTACTGGGGATAGAACCTGGGTCCTCCGTGCCAAAAGCAGGTGTGCTATGGAGGTGGTCGTATGAATTACATTACATTATTCTTATTAGTCCACTGAAATGTCTGCCAAACGAATCAAGCTAGAATAGAATTCTCATGCTGGCTGTGGTACTGGGATGCGACAGTTCTTACAGACCTGTTGAGGGACACTCAGAAAAAATTAAAACACAGAATATATACTGAAAATAAGCTAGTACAATGCAGGTAATTAATGTCTCATTACTTTTTGGAAACCACGCCTTTGTAAATAGCCTCCACAGCAATGAATACACTCCTCCAATCTGATATAAAATATCTACATGACTTGCCCCAACAAAGATCGATGACACTAATTTTGTTCCTTTTGCTTTGTTTCAGTAGCATGATGCCTATTGCAATAGACCTTACTTTTCAAATAACCCCAGCTGCTGTTAGATCAGGAGATCATGGCAGCCAGGCTATGTCTCTCAGGTGTGATGCCTATTGCAATAGACCTTACTTTTCAAATAACCCCAGCTGCTGTTAGATCAGGAGATCATGGCAGCCAGGCTATGTCTATCAGGTGTGATGCCTGTTGCAATAGACCTTACTTTTCAAATAACCCCAGCTGCTGTTAGATCAGGAGATCATGGCAGCCAGGCTATGTCTATCAGGTGTGATGCCTGTTGCAATAGACCTTACTTTTCAAATAACCCCACCTGCTGTTAGATCAGCAGATCATGGCAGCCAGGCTATGTCTATCAGGTGTGATGCCTGTTGCAATAGACCTTACTTTTCAAATAACCCCACCTGCTGTTAGATCAGCAGATCATGGCAGCCAGGCTATGTCTATCAGGTGTGATGCCTGTTGCAATAGACCTTACTTTTCAAATAACCCCACCTGCTGTTAGATCAGCAGATCATGGCAGCCAGGCTATGTCTATCAGGTGTGATGCCTGTTGCAATAGACCTTACTTTTCAAATAACCCCACCTGCTGTTAGATCAGCAGATCATGGCAGCCAGGCTATGTCTATCAGGTGTGATGCCTGTTGCAATAGACCTTACTTTTCAAATAACCCCACCTGCTGTTAGATCAGCAGATCATGGCAGCCAGGCTATGTCTATCAGGTGTGATGCCTGTTGCAATAGACCTTACTTTTCAAATAACCCCAGCTGCTGTTAGATCAGGAGATCCTGGCAGCCAGGCTATGTCTCTCAGGTGTGATGCCTGTTGCAATAGACCTTACTTTTCAAATAACCCCACCTGCTGTTAGATCAGATCATGGCAGCCAGGCTATGTCTATCAGGTGTGATGCCTGTTGCAATAGACCTTACTTTTCAAATAACCCCAGCTGCTGTTAGATCAGGAGATCCTGGCAGCCAGGCTATGTCTCTCAGGTGTGATGCCTGTTGCAATAGACCTTACTTTTCAAATAACCCCAGCTGCTGTTAGATAGGAGATCCTGACAGCCAGGCTGTGTCTCCTAATTATGAAATTATGTGTGCTGGAAGCACGTTTCAGAGATAATTCATTGAACCACAAACAGTACAGGCCTTGCAGCAATCTTGCTGGAGCTATAATTTGCCATTAAAATTAATTTCATCAGAAATTTGTAACACTTCGAGCATTTGTTGGTACTGTTGAAAACTGCATTCAAGAAAGTTTAAGTTGGTGTAACTCAATACATGAAGTGAAATTTAAGTCAACATTGTAAGATAAGGAGAAAACTTTTATTAAAATCAAAGCCATTGACTGACACCTTGCGGAGTGAGTTGGCTGCACGGCTTCTCTAAAAGAGTAAAGGGTACAGCACAGAGGGGACACTTCGCTCACGTCGACCTACACAGGTCTGTTGTGGCTACTTTCCCCCAGGAGGCAGGGATGAATGAGAAAACAGAAGGGGTGCTATCAGCTGAGAGGTCTTCATCCTGGCACTAGGCCCTGTCAAGCAGCCAGCATCACACTGCGGGTCCTCCACAGAGGACAAGATGGCACCCAGCGACGAGAACAGCAGTTACCATATGCAATCATCCACACCATGTGTCCGACACTACCCACACTACCAGGCATGTAGATGGGGATCGATCATGCAACCTCCCGAGTGCAGGCCACAGACATTACCGCCTGAGCCATCCTGCTCAGTACGGCTTCTCTAACTCTCACAATGTTCTGAACTGTGCAAACTATTTTTGCACTACCAACAAATTTAGCATGGCAGAATTTTCTGACCCATATTAGGATAATGGATAATGTTCAATGTGCAAGGAATTCTTTCAGGTCATGTGATATTAAATTAATTTCTATACCTTCTCTACACTTGAGTGATTTCAACTCAAAAAGTCTTGCACTTGTTACATGTTCTGCCACTGACCAGTTACCCACATTATCTTTCACAATAGCAAGGAAAATAATTAAATGGTTTGGAAATCTCATTAGCAACACTGCTGGTTACTTCAGTCACCCAACGACTGATAAGGTCAAATGATCTTGAAAATGTTTGTTTTTCAACTTTTAAAGTGAAGAATGTAGAAAAGTGACTCAAGTGACTCGAAAAATTGAACTCAAACATGAACACTCATTGTAAATAGTGCTTCTATTTTTAATAGTTATGGCATATTATACGCTGCATATAGGTTCTCAAAGGTGCAAGTTGACAGTCATATTCAATATGGGAATTGTGCAGAAGCGAGCAATACAAGACAGAGAGAGGTAATTCGCACATTCAGTTACTGAGTTCTTAGCAATATACTAGCCCTGTTCTAATTCTGTCACAATGTAAACAAAAGCTCATGAGTGGATGCAATGCTATTGGCTGGTTCCTTGCACAAACAATCTTATTGCAGACATGTTTCAAAGACGGACAAATTCACAGTGAGTGAGTTCTAGTCCCCATTTCGACTGGATGCCATTGTGTCGGAGTTTGAGAGTAACCACATATTTTAAATGTCACAATACCTATATTAGTTTTACCCATTTCTGAATGGAACTACATTCACCATTAAATTCAGTGCAACAAGATTGATAGGAACACTTCAAGTCCCCGTGTCAACTGGCTGGGATTATGCCTGTCTTTGATACTGCACACCTCATATCTTATATTTACTGTAAAAAATATACAAATATCAGTCCATTACAAATGTAACAGTGGGATAGTCTCAATCTCAAATGTAACATTTTTCATCAGTACTGCACCTCACCAATGACGGCTGTAGTGGTAGAGATGGGGGACACAGCAGCTGGGCGGTACGCCTTGGCCCTTCATGGGCTGTCGTGCCGAGGTTTTACATATAAAACTAAATTGTATGCATTACTTTGAGTATATATTGCACCTGTGCAAGGACATTTATAAAATATGGTCACATCTCTGCAGTATGGAGATTCAGTGTGAAGCGGCTCTCAACACCTGCAAAATCTCACACAAACAATCAAGCTCATAGTGGAAGATAAATGCAATGCCACCAACAAATGCTAAAGTGCAAGCTGTAAACACTGAAACAAGTTTCCAGCAATTCTTTGTGCTTTGGGTTTGTGAGCATTAAAATAGTGGCTTTTGCCTCAGGCCAGGTAAGGTTAGAGAAGGTAACAAAATATTTTATCACTTCGTTTGTGGCATGACAAAACATAACTTTGTAGATATTGAAGCTAACAATAAAAGTGCTAAAAGATAAAATAATGCAAATGGTAAGACAGTACTGTAAAGTGGACATGTTGCTCACAGCAATCCCTGCAAGCAGGGTATTTTTACCACTTTGTTTACACTGCCATATAATCTTACAACAGAACCAGTTTAGAGGGTAGGAATATCAACTTTAACAACTATATATACTCGTTTTAAGGAAGGATGTAAGAACCAGCAGGGAAATGCGGTGTTTGGCTGAAGGGAGGGGGGGAACTGTGGTCAGGCTCAACAACTGCCTGTAAGGTACTTCCTCCCACATGCCAGAATCCCCTCCGTCAAACTTGTAAACACAATGTTATCATCTAAATATGATATTAGGTATATTATTATTCTTTATGCCAACAAACTTACTGCTGGTGTGGGCAAAGTTTGAGGGGTAGAACAGTAGCTTCATGGTTAGAGCATCCCTGGTAAGCGGAGGGTCTGGGGTATTGAACTTTTCAGTTCCAGTTCCACCTCAATGTTTGATGACAGTTAACGAGACCAGTTTAATAAAACAGTCTTCATGAACATGTTAGTGTATATACTTCTCAACACTACTTCTGATGGACACAAATGCACTCAAGGCATACATACGGTATCATGTATCCCCTTCAATAGTTTCGTCCTTACACAAACATACACTGCAAAAGCTTTACATTTATACAATACACTTCCTCACCTAATATTTAGTAATACATTGGTTAATTGGTTAACAGAAAATCATTTTACTTTTACAGTAATTTATTAACAAAATCAGAATAAATGTAAAACAGACTAATACAGAGTGTCTAGTGTTTGTCGAACTGGTGGCTTTCATAATTCATAATTAACCCCAATAATGAACCAAAAAGGCACTCATATATGCACATTTTGTATTTTTTATTTCAGTCTCCCACAACAATCTGCAGGTGTTAAACACGACTATAAAAAAAGGTTAGCAAAAAAAGAAAACATTAATCAAATGTTTGAGGCATTTTTTTGCATAACAAAGAAAAGCTATGAAAAAACACACATCACATAAAAGAATACCTTTAAAAAAATTCTTAATTAATAACATCTTCCAAGAAACAACCAAATGAAAATGTAATGTTATGTGGATATTTCATCCAATTTTTCTAGTATCAGTAGACACCCTGTTAGAAAATCTCAACTTGTGCTCCACAAACATGTTCAATCAACAAATATTTGTTGCTTTATATTACTTCACTGTTAATAGCTTTAGATTTCTCATTGATTCCAAAATCTTGAGCTTGCCCAATTAGAATTAGGAAGAATTGGGAGCAAAGAAAAAATCATGTGGTTTCAAGTCTGGAAGTCAAATGGCTATTTGGACCAATCAGCAAGTAGTGCCACGCAGGAATAAAGCTTCTTTATGTACCTGTTTGCATCAAAACTCTTTCTCTCTTTCTTTTCTCTAGCTCCTAAAGTAGGTTATGGCCATCTCCATATTTATTCACCATTTAAAAATGTTTTTATTTCACACTTTAATATTCTCTCTCTTTCAGTTTTGGAAAATGTAATCTCTCATTAGAAAAGAGCTACTTTGAATATCTGCCGAATACAAGACTAACCAATCAGAAACATTCCACATTAAGTATTTCCTGATAGACCTAGTTTGTTACTTCAGTTGTGTCGCATCACGTTAACTCACGTTAAATAAAGTTCATTGTAATCCCAGTATTAGAAAGAATCTGGAAAAGATGTTCAATGTAAAATGAAGGTACAACAGTTGAAGAACCTCAGTTATGCGTTAAATGTGGACTTGATCCATCATGTTTTCTCTCGTCACTATGTACTAATCCAGTTATATTTATGTGGAATGCAATTGCTGATTATGAAGCATGTACTTTTATGTGAAGTTGAGCCATGGTCTGCAGTCTGATACAATATTAACACTGAAGGTGCCCATGCACATCGCAGTACTGGATGAACATCATCTCCAGCAGATTGCAACCATCAAAGCCTACATTCTTCTGTATGGTTTCTGATTACTATTGCAAGAGGGCAAGGCACAAGTCACTCTTCCCCAGGCCTAAATAATGAAAGTGTTCCCAGAGTACATCAATCTCTAGAAAGTGCACAAAGCTTAAATGAAGATAGCATTGTGATTGGTGCACAACAATGTGACAGTTTCTCCAAAGTGCCAATACTGTGAATCGTTACTTTTTGTGTTCCTTATTTATGTCTCCGTTTCATTTACTGTTTTCTTATACTAAAAACATAATTAGAGTACACTTATACAGTCCTAATAACTTCTCTCAGCTGTTTGTTATGCAGCTGCCTATTGACTGCTGTTGTTTGATTGTGTCTTCTGGTGGCTTCTTGATGAATCAGTCTGTTTGAATTTGATGTAATCATGAAGTGATCTTTACCACGGACCTAGTACACACCTCACTTTCTCCTGAGCTTTGGGATCACGTTTTCTTGATGCTGTATTTGTTGTGGTGCTTCAACATGTTCTCAAATTTATGGAAGAGGACCAGTAGTATGGTGTTTCCTACAACATTTATAAGTGTTGGGATCTTGTCTATCTAGCGTGTGCTAGCTAAAGAGTTCTTTTCTGTAGGTTTCATGATCTTGACTGATATTCCTCTTGAGGGGCAACAGGAACCAACACAAAGCTACTAAAACCAGGCCGCAAGCACAAACGACAGAAATATAGAAGAACATATTTTCATTTCTTAGAAGTTTGAAAACAGTGTTGTTATAATCAATTTAATTTAAAAGGTGAGTCAATTAATAACACTAAACAACACTTACATTTATAATTTTCCTGAACGCGTTTCGGAGGTTAACTTTCCTCCATTATCAACCGGACAATAACTGGGTTTCCATGGTGCGGATGGAAACACATGGGAACAAATCTTCATTTTAAAAATAGAAACCGAGTATTTAATTTCAACATTCCCCAGAAAGATATTTTCAGCAAGTTCCTTGAACCGCTACCAGAAGAAACATCAGAAGAAGCATCGCCATCTACACCATGGAAACCCAGTTATTGTCCAGTTGATAATGGGGGCAAGTTAGCCTCCGAATCCTGCTCCGGAAAAGTATAAATGTATTATTTATTTATGCCAACAAACTTACTGTTGGTGTTTTTAAACACACAAGCCATGTGTGGGCAATGTTTGAGAGGTAGAACTGTAACTTAAAAATTCAATGCCACAGCTGGGATTTGAACCACAGACCCCCCGCTTACCAGGCAGCTGCTCTAACCATTGAGCTACTGTGACAAACTGCCAGAATGGCATTAAATTCTCAAACCAGTTCGTATTTCTCCTGGTAAACCACAAAGGCAGTCTCACATCAGAGACAATTACCCCAATGGTGACTTACTATTGTAAGTACTTTATGTCCTAGGATTAAATAACCTTCACATGGTAATTAGTATTTATTTATGCCAACAAACTTACATTGGGGTAACTGTTTCTGATGTGAGACTGCCTTTGACGTTTACCAGGAGAAATACGAACTGGTTTGAGAATTTAATGCCATTCTGGCAGTTTGTCACAGTAGCTCAATGGTAGAGCACCCACCTGGTAAGCGGAAGGTCTGTGGTTCAAATCCCAGCTGTGGCATTGAATTTTTAAGTTCCAGTTCTACCTCTCAAAAATGTAAGTGTTGTTTAGTGTTATTAATTGACTCACCTTTAAAATTAAATTAAACAGAAGAACATCTTTAAAAAGAAATTTCAAAACCGGATAATGAATTTTGAACTGGCAGCAGCAGATGAAGCCTTATTTATGTTCATCAAGGAGCCGTCCTAAGCTTTCAACCATCAAACAACAGCAGTCAACGGCAAGCACATCGTATGTTCTGTATAATAAACAGGGCAGTGTTCAACTTGACTCCACCTTTCATTAAGTGTATTTTATAAATTGCTTCACTGTATCTGTTTCCAACAATATAACACACCAATAGTTTTGAGTAGTTTGAGAACGTATAAGAGAGGTTATGCAGGTGAGTGAAGGAACAAAGTTATGAAGAGTAACTTACCACAGTTTCAGGATGGTGCAGGCTCACTTGAAATGTAACACAGTCGTCAGGGTCATGTACTCGACCAAACTGCTCCTGCAGCTTCAACTCCCATTCTTCATCGTTCATCACCTGCAACAATACCACAACATACAAACAATACAGGATGATACAGGCTCACACAGTCCTCAGGGTCATGTACTCGACCAAACTGCTCCTGCAGCTTCAACTCCCATTCTTCATCGTTCATCACCTGCAACAATACCACCAGGATGGTGCAGGCTCACTTGAAATGTAACATGGGCGTCAGGGTTGTGTACACAACCAAACTTCTTAAACATTTTGTCAAATGTGTTGAACAATTTAGGATGATACATGAATTTACAGTATCTTTCTTGGGTATTGCTAATTTTTAACTTGCTGACATCCGTGATAGTTTTCCATTTTCTATGTTTTTTTATTAATCTGGTTAGGAAATTGGGTTTAAAGCCATTCAAATTTGCAAAAAGTTTAATATGAAAACACCAGAGATCGTCTAGCGAAGCCAACCAGCCAGGAGACGCACGTAACTGGATAAATCAACGAGAAAAAAGTAGGACCAAAATTTTTATTCTCATATTAATTTCATTTTTATGTTACTGCGAAGCGGCAAAATAGTAGGACTTTTAAGCCAAAGTGAACTGAATAAAGAAACTAGAATGTCGCGAAAAGAGAGAGAGTAGGAGAAGGGGCAGATAGGCCTAGTTATCAGATAGAACCAGAAAGTGAGGAACAGGTAGCAATAGGAAAAGACCAAAGGTTACTAATGATCATGTTTGAAAGATTAGAACAGAAGATAGAAGGAGTAAAACAGGACATAGAACAAAGTTTAAGTCAGAGTATAGAACAAAAACTAGAACAAAATAAAAGAGATAAGACAGGATTTAGAGCAAAATAAAAAATATATAGGTCAGAAAGTGGAGGAAGTGAGAAAGGACTTAGAGCAGAAAATAGAATTAGGAAGACAGGAGTGTAAAGAAAATATGAAAGTAATGGAAACTAATTTGAAACTAGTACATAAAAACATAAATGAGACAAAGGAAGCTTTAGAAGCTAGGATAGAAATCATTTAATTAATTGGCAACCACATATAATGTACATAACAAAAAAGATAAATAAGAGATTATACATTATGAAACAAGTTAAGGATAACATGGATAATAAAACGCTGAAGCAGGTGTACTTTGCACTCATTTATTCATATTGAGACAGAATATTAGAAGACCCCAAAAGAAAATCGTTCATGTAAATGTTTGTTAAAAGTGTAATTCGTTTTTTGATGTTGGTATGAGATAATTAAATGAGGAAAACATGTTGATAAGGTTCATTGTTACGAACAACTAAGTTTGCACAAAGACGTTATAAATCTTTCCATATTTGATTTTAATATATGTGTATAAATATTAGAATTGTTTGTGTTCCATAATAAAAGTAGGGGAGGATGATTAGAGATTGCTTCCCTAACGAGAAAGAACTATTTGATGGACGCATGCGCGGATGAATATGAAAAAGGCGGTGTCGCGTCAAACGACGCCAAAAAACTTTTCACTAGCGTGTGTATCTTCGAGGTGAAAAGACTTTTTTATGTAGTGTGAACATGGAACTTTCACCAAACTTTCATCAAGCATAAATTCTACTAAATTAAAAAAGTATAAAGGTTTTTAAGCATTTAACATGGTGCTGAGAGTGTAAAGTATCGATGAAGTGTTAATAAATAAATACATTGTGATAAAGAAACATTGTGTGATATTCCATTCCATCCGTTACCGAGCCCTGAGATCAAAAAGATCTCATTAGCTTAAAGACACAGCGTCGTTAATGATAGTCGCAAAAACAGCACCAATATATAAAATACGGCATAACACTATGGGGGAATACTACAGCTAAGGAAGTACTAAAAATATTCAAATTACAAAAAAGAGCAATTAGAATAATTGGGAAAATAGAAAAAAGACACAGTTGTAGGGACTGTTTCAAAAAATACAAAATCCTAACAGTTCCATGTATCTACATTTATGAAAGCATCAAGCATGTTCTTCTAAATGGAAAAATTGCTAAAAACAATCACATGCATAGCTATTAATGTTAGAAATAAACATGATTATTACAGAACTGCACTCAGGGGAACATTAAATAATTGTTCAATAAAAAGTATAGGAAAAGAACATTATAATGCTTTCCCAAGGAAATAAAAGACTTAAAACAAAGAGAGATACAAATAAAAACCATTAAGAACTATTTACTAGAAAATGCTTTCTACAATACTGAAGAATTTAAGTACAACACTAAATGTAATCAAAATGTGTAAATGAGTGTAGATGTATTTTACAGGTACGTGAAATTGAAACAGATTTGTAAATAAACGTTGTAATTAAACTTTATATGTACATATTAGGTAAGTTCTTCTGAACTCTTGATATATCCTATGTAACAGAAACATATGGATGAATAAATCATAAATCATAAATCATAGGAGATAGGATGGGAAAAATTGAATCGGAAATGAGAGAAAATAAGATTGTATTAGAAGGAGAAATTGGTAGATGTAGAGATGAAATAACAGAATGTAATGCAAGTGTAGACTGTAAGATTACAAATGTAAAAGTAGAAATAACTGAGGAATTAAGGAAAGAGATTGAGGTAGTAAAGAAAGGAATTATTAATGAAACTGTAGAACAAATTGTAATTCCTAAAATTAAGACTATGACTGATGTAGTACATTTGCAACAGGATGCTATAAATGATATGAAACAAAGTCACTTAGAAATAAAGAATGATTTAAAATCTATTTGTGAAGAACTGAGAAGAGGGAAAGAAAGTTTGGCTAATGTAAATGATGTTGTGAATGCACTACAAAGGCAAAATGATGATTTAGATGTAAGTAATGTACAAGATGAGAGTTATTTGAATGATGTACAAAATGTTGACTCACCATACAGAGAAAGAGGTTCACAATTAAACAATGACACAACTCACAACACATGCTACACCAACAGCATACTACATGAAATCACACCACCTACATTTGACGAGAAGGGAGATGATCCAAAACTCTTTGTTAAAGAGATGGAAGAGTATTTTAAAGTGAAAAGGATACCAAATGAGCTTAGGATGATGATAGTTAGGAAAAGCTTAAAAAACAAGGCATTGGAATGGCTTAGGCTAACACTAGCTGGTCATGAATTGTATAGCTCATTCAGAAATCTATTCCTATCAAGGTATTGGGGCCCAGCTAAGCAAAACCAAACTAGGGTAGAGCTAGCGACAGGTAGATATGATCCAACCAAAGGGTTATCGCTAGTCGATTATTTTATGAAAGTAGCCAACAAAGGAAAGCTATTAGACCCTAACCTGTCGGAAGCAGAGCTAATTACCAGCATAACAAGACATTTCCCAGACACGGTGAGAACAGGGTTAATTGTTGCGAGGCCAGTAGATTTTGCAGACATGATAGAATTACTGGCAGCCTTCGAAACACAAAATGGTCGGCCTAATGAGGATAGACATAGGAACGGTCACCCAAACTCACCCATCTTAAACCGGAGCACGGCTACGAACAACCAGAATGAGGGAGAAGATAGAAATACTCGGAGCACCCATGACAGGGGGAGAGGGGCACACCATTTCCCACAACCACACAATCATGGCGAAAGACTGGAGAACACGAGACAGCGGTACCACGACACTATACCAAGGGGTGAATCGAGACACCAAATATATACATATTGGTGCGGTTTTTTGTGATTATTATTAACGTTGTGTCTTTGAGCTATTGAGATCTTTGTGATCTCAGGGCTTGGTAACGGATGGAATGAAAAATCACACAATGTTTCTTCACCACAATGTACTATTTTATTAACACTTTATCGATATTTTACATTAAATAATTCCTCTTAGCACCATTCTAAATGATTTAAAACGTTTCCACTTTTTCATTTAGTGGAACTAATGCTTGATGAAAGTCTGGTGAAAATTCTATGTTCACACTACCTA
Source organism: Tenodera sinensis (assembly GCA_030765045.1). Classification (NCBI taxonomy): domain Eukaryota; kingdom Metazoa; phylum Arthropoda; class Insecta; order Mantodea; family Mantidae; genus Tenodera; species Tenodera sinensis. The sequence continues at coordinate 209,128,270 of CM060963.1, forward strand.
AATATGTCCTTTCACCTCGATTACACACACGCGAGTGGGCAGATTATGGCATCACCTCACGTGACACCGCCTTTTTCGTATACATCCGCGTATGCGTCCATCAAATAGTTCTTTCTTGTTAGGGAAGCGATCCCTAACCATCCTCCTTTACTTTTATTATGGAACACACATAATTCTAATATTTATACATATATATTAAAATCAAATATGGAAATATTTATCACGTCTTTAAACTAACTTAGTTGTTTATAACAATGAACATTTGCAACACGTTTTCGTCATTTGATCAGTTCATACCAACATCAAAAAACAAATTACACTTTTAACAAATATTCACATAAACGATTTTCTTTTGGGGTCTTCTACTGTTCTGTCTCACATGCCCCTTGTTTTGTTTTTCAAGTTGTCACCTATATTTACAATCTTGAAACACAATACAATACTTCTCCCTACTCCTCTGATACAATCACTTTGTACAATATTTTTTTTTTTTAACAGTCTTCTTCGCTGTTTGTTTTTGTCTTTTGTTTTGGCATGACACAGCATGTCTTTATAAATTTCACATATTCAGTTACTACACAATACATGTTCAGTTATTATACATCACATATTCAGTTATTATACAATACACATTCAGTTATTGTACAACATATTCAGTTCTTATACAACACATACTCAGTTATTGTACAGTTGACATTGACACAAATATAATTGAAGTGTATCATGGTTTATTGTGTGGCTTTTGACTTATGTTCCTTGTTATGAGGAGAGAAAAACAGATACAAATTTTGAGCTAATGATTATGATCATATTTATGGCAATATTTTATTCAGTTCCTTGCCTTTTTGTCTTGTAAGCTTATTATGTATAGGCAGGTAGTTGAGTCGGTTCTTAAACTCTGATGTTACTAATGGTATCATTTTTTTTTTAATTGGGTTCTTATTCATTATTGTTTAGTTTAACATTTCTTCAAGCTTAGCATTGGCTATATCCATTTTAATTCATGTGCATTGCCTTTCTGACTATGGTTTTCCTTATTTCACTAATTGTCACCTCTTTATCTCTTATCTCTATAAGAGATACCTTCTATACTTATAATTATTCTGCAATTGTATTATTTTTCTTCTCAATTCACCCTCGACACCTTTGTGTCAAAAATATTTTATCTTTTTCATCACAACTGATTCCTTTTTATTTTTGTCCCTGACATCCTTATGTCAAAAACACATTATTTTCTGTCGCTATAATTCATTTCTTTAATGACAATCAGTGTCCTCATCTGTCTTTGTTGACAATGCTCTTTGTGGTCACTATAGCCAATGACTATGTTGATTTTCTTTCTTGTTGTATTTTTCAATCTGAACATAATCTTCTATAAGTAACCCATTAAAAATTATTATTTTCCATAATCTCTATTATTCCTGCCTTACATGATTGTTGGCAAAGACTATTTGGTCCTTTCTTTGTATGGTTTTAATTTATTTTTATGGTATCTTCCTACCAACTTGCCATTTGTATTCTGTAGCTCATATGTATGGTCACCCAGCTGTTTTGTTATGACCAGCGGTTCAGTATACAGTAGTTCCATTTTCTCTATGTAGCCATCATGGTGTCATTGTCAATTGTTAGTTGCTTAGGGTTTGTGTTGTTGGTCGTCCAGTCAGTTGGGATGAACTTAGTTGTTGTAATTTCCCTGAGTGTTGGTGGTGGTTGTTTCTGTATTCTGTGCAGCATCTGCCCTATTTGGCACATTTTCATCTACTTCCTGCTGTCTTATGTTGCCAGTGTACCATTGGTTTCTGCCCCTTTGGCGTGAACCCCTGTTGTATGACGGTCTTTGGTTGTTGAAGTATTCCCTACAGAATCGTATGTGGTTCACTTGAGGGGTACGGTCTCCTGGTCTCCCACGATCATATGTATATGTTCGGTATCTCGATTCACCCCTCGGTATTGTGTCGTGGTACTGCTGTCCTGTGTTCTCCATCCTCTCGCCATGATTGTGTGGTTGTGGGAAATGGTGTGCCCCTCTCCCACTGTCATGGGTGCTCCGAGTATTTCTATCTTCTCTCTCATTCTGGTTGTTCGTAGCCGTGCTCCGGTTTAAGATGGGTGAGTTTGGGTGACCGTTCCTATGTCTATCCTCATTAGGCCGACCATTTTGTGTTTCAAAGGCTGTCAGTAATTCTATCATGTCTGCAAAATCTACTGGCCTCGCAACAATTAACCCTGTTCTCACCGTGTCTGGGAAATGTCTTGTTATGCTGGTAATTAGCTCTGCTTCCGACAGGTTAGGGTCTAATAGCTTTCCTTTGTTGGCTACTTTCATAAAATAATCGACTAGCGATAACCCTTTGGTTGGATCATATCTACCTGTCGCTAGCTCTACCCTAGTTTGGTTTTGCTTAGCTGGGCCCCAATACCTTGATAGGAATAGATTTCTGAATGAGCTATACAATTCATGACCAGCTAGTGTTAGCCTAAGCCATTCCAATGCCTTGTTTTTTAAGCTTTTCCTAACTATCATCATCCTAAGCTCATTTGGTATCCTTTTCACTTTAAAATACTCTTCCATCTCTTTAACAAAGAGTTTTGGATCGTCTCCCTTCTCCTCATCAAATGTTGTTGTTGTTGTTAGCTAATGCTGGATTTCTGACAATGAAGTCATTAATCCTCTTGCTCTCCAATATTTTTCACTGATGGATGGGGCACTAGAAGTGGCTGGGCATATTTGAAGGTGGTCTCGGTCCATTTCCTCTTGCAAATCACATAGAGGACAGAGTGGTGAAGAATATATCCCAATTCATTTTGCCAGATGTTCTGTAATCAACCTGAAGGTTGCAACTGCTGTTTTTCGAGGATACTCAGGAATCACTGTTTGAATGTTTGGTAGTTCCCATCTTTTATTCTTTGATTTTTCATAGTAATATTTTGCAATAATTTTTTTGAATTCAGAGTGGACTAATCTTTTAGCTGCATAAAATGGTAAATTAACTATAGATTTTTGTACACCGCTGGTGCCCTTTTTTGCAAGAAAATCAGCTTTCTCATTACCACTCAGTCCACAGTGAGCCGGTATCCATTGGAAGACTAGGTGTTTTTGAAGTGCTGTTAGATGGCTAAGCATCTTCCAACATTCTATAATAGTTTGGTTTTTTGGTGACAACTTGGAAGTAATTGCTATAATTGCTGCCCTGGAATCTGAGAGAATAACTGCTTGCTGAAAATGTGAAATTCTGTACAAAAGATTTTGTAGGGCCATTCGAATTGCTTCAATTTCTCCATCAAAGTCTGTAGTTTCATAACTTAAAGATTTGTAATAGGAAAAGAGGTGACATGTGACTCCAGCACCTGCTCCATCTTGGTTTGATATCAATGATCCATCAGTATAAATATGGAGCCACTCATGTTCTGGAAATCTAGTATGGATTGTCTCTAATGCCAATAATTTTAGAACACTAGTTGGAGTATCACTTTTTTTAACTTCTTCTGTCAGGTGTAAATAATATGTGATGTCTAATGTTTGTGTTGGATTGACTTTAGATATGAAGTTTTCCTTTGAATTAGGAAGGTGTACATTCTTCTTGATGTCTTGAATTTTGGAAATTGGAAATTGGAAATTTGGAAATATTCAAATGTAGGTGGTGTGATTTCATGTAGTATGCTGTTGGTGTAGCATGTGTTGTGTGTTGTGTCATTGTTTGATTGTGAACCTCTTTCTCTGTATGGTGAGTCAACATTTTGTACATTATTCAAATAACTCTCATCTTGTACATTACTTACATCTAAATCATCTTGCCTTTGTGGTGCATTCACAACATCATTTACATAAATTTTCTTTTCCTTTTTTCATTTCTTCACAAATTGATTTTAAATCATTCTTTATTTCTAAGTGACTTTGTTTCATATCATTTATAGCATCCTGTTGCGAATGTACTCTGATGTTACTAATGGTACTATTTTTCTTAATTGGGTTATTATTTATTGTTATGCAAAAACTGAATGTGTATTGTGTAATAACTGAACATATGTGGTATGATAGCAGGATATATTGTACAATAACTGAATAAATATTGTATAACAATTGGACATGTTGTGTAGTAACCAAATGTGTTGTACAATAACTGAATATGTATTGTATAATAGCTGAATTATTGTGTAGTAATTGAATATGTGAAATTTATAAAGACATGCTGTATCATGCCAAAACAAGAGACAAAGACAAACAGTGAAGAAGACTGTAAAGAAAAAAAAAATATTGTACAAAGTGATTAAATCAGAGGAATAGGGAGAAGTATTGTATTGTGTTTCAAGATTGTAAATATAGGTGACAACTTGAAAAACAAAACAAGGGGCATATGAGACAGAATATTGACCAATAGAAAATCGTTCATGTGTGATTTTTTTTAAAAGTGTATAAATTTCTAGTTCTTGTTTGGGTGTATCAGGGACTTATTTTTAATATTCAGGATAGCCAATGTTTTCTTGTCACTTTGTGTTCAACCAATAAAAACTATTTGCGCGGATGAATACAAAAAATGGCGGTGTGTCGTACCAAAGCGACGCCAAGGACTATTTTCATTAGCGTCTGTATGCTCAAGATGATAAGACGTGTGTTTGGTAGCGTGTGAACATGGAACTCTCACCAAACTTTTATCCAGTGTAGATTCTACCTAATTGTGAAGGTCTTTGATTATTTAATATGGTGCTGAGAGTGTAAAATAACGAAGTGTTAATGAATAAATATGTTGTGATAAAGGAACATTGATTTATGCATTCCATTCTGTAACCACGACCCTGTAAATAGGAATCGCGTCTGCTATCACAGTATTTCATCTTTCAGTAAGAACATTATTCCTGCTGCTATGTAATAATCTTTATAAAAACGGCACCATAAGTTTGCCCCAATCGAGTTGATGATCAACACAGAACCTAAGCGATCGACAATTGACATCGACACAGACACCATGATGGCTGCACAAGGAGAAAATGCAACTACTGTATACTGAACCGCTGGTCATAACAAAACAGCTGGGTGACCATACGTATGAGCTACAGAATACAAATGGCAAGTTGGTAGGAAGATACCATAAAAATAAATTAAAACCATACAAAGAAAGGACCAAATAGTCTTTCCCAACAAACATGTAAGGCAGGAATAGTAGAGATAATGAAAAATAATAATTATAATTATAGCGACGGAAAACAACGTGTTTTTGACATAAGGATGTCAGGGACAAAAAATAAAAAGGAATCAATTGTGATGACAAAGATAAAATATTTTTGATACAAAGGTGTCGAGGGTGAATTGAGAAGAAAAATAATACAATTGCAGAATAATTATAAGTATAGAAGTTTTCTCTTATAGAGATAAGAGATAAAGAGATGACAATTAGTGAAGTAAGAAAAACCATAGTCAGAAAAGCAATGTCCATGAATTAAGATGGATGTAGCCAATGTTAAGCTTGAAGAAATGTCAAACTAAACAATAGTGAATAAGAACCCAATGTCACAATAGCATCATTAGTAACATCAGAGTTTAAGAATTGACTCAACGACCTGCCTATACATAATATGCTTGCAAGACAAAGAGGGCAAAGAACTGAATAAAATATTGCCATAAATATGATCATAATCATTAGCTCAAAATTTGTATCCTGTTTTTCTCTCCTCATAACAAGGAACATAAGTCAAAAGCCACACAATAAACCATGATACACTTAAATTATATTTGTGTCAATGTCAAATGTATAATAACTGAATATGTGTTGTATAATAACTGAATATGTGTTGTATAATAACTGAACATATGTTGTATAATAACTGAATATGTGTTGTATAATAACTGAATATGTGTTGTATAATAACTGAATATGTGTTGTATAGTAACTGAATATGTGAAATTTATAAAGACATGCTGTGTCATACCAAAACAAGAGACAAAAACATACAGCAAAGAAGACTGTAAAGAAAAAAGTATTGTACAAAGTGATTGTATCAGAGGAATAGGGAGAAGTGTTGTATTGTGTTTCAAGATTGTAAATATAGGTGACAACTTGAAAAACAAAACAAGGGGCATGTGAGACAGAATATTAAAAGACCCCAAAAGAAAATCGTTTATGTGAATATTTGTTAAGAGTGTAATTTGTTTTTGATGTTGGTATGAGTTGGTTAAATGACGAAAACGTGTTACTAATGTTCATTGTTACAAACAATTAAGTTTGTTTAAAGATGTCATAAATATTTCCATATTTAATTTTAATATATATGTATAAATAAAAGAATTATGTGTGTTCAATATTGAAAGCGAAGGGAAAATGGTTAAGGATCGCTTCCCTAACAATGCAGGAAGTATTTAATGAACGCATGCGCAGATGTACACGTGGCAGTAGGAATGCTAGACTCGCAACTAAAAGCACTGGGATTAGCGTCTATGTGTTTGGGGTAGATGGACGTATTTTTATGTGTGCCCGTCATAAAATAGTGAAAGTAAATTTACTAAGTGTTTAAAGACCGTTAATGTGTGTAAAATAAGTAAGACATTAGCTAACTTTAATAAGTTAGTTAATACGAAGTGCGTGAGTAAATAAAAGGACGTAAAATAGACGAAGTGTAAAGTGATAGAAAACACTTTTAGCAATATATCGCTAAATTTTTAGACATTAAATCCCAGCGATGCTAGGGAAGTTGATCCACTGAAATAAAAGACTTACTACTGTAATACGATTTAAATACAGTGAACAAGAAGGTGCGAATAAAATATTTCACCAAAGTTAAATCCGAGTGTATGTTCATTCCATCCAGTACCACAACCCGAGATAACAAAAGAGTCAATAGCTCATCAACTTCACATTCATAAGAAATAAAAACAGCACCAATATGTTAATATTTAGAAACATATTTTGCTCCAACTTACTCGTAATAATATGCACTAATTTCAGAGAGCGTTCTCTCCATCATTTAGCTGTTGATTGACTGGTTCACAAACAGGTAACTGTTTGCCCCTTCTCCCATTGCCTGGTCTGCTGCTCTTCCCGTTGGCTAGTTGTAAGATATCGTCTATGATACGTCAGAATTCATCAGCCAATCTCAATCCTTAATAATGCAAATTTTTTTCCCACGTTAACTCCCAACAATTTTTTGCTGGTTTTAAAAGCTTGATATCAAGGCTAATATTATGATTGCATGACCAAAATTGGTGAGCCATGACTGATTTATGTCTCTGTTTATATTCAATATTTCTGAAATGTTCTTTCATTCTGGTTTCCAAATTTCTTTTTGTTTTCCCAATATATATCTTATGGTAGTCTTCACAATTGACATGGTAGATTCTTGATAATTTAACGTAGCCCATTTGCATCATTTGACAACCAGGGTTTGCATGCGTCTTTTTAGTATATGAATCGTATGACCAACTCATAATTCTGATCAGTATGACGTAACCACCTGTGTTTCGATCAAGGAAAAACAATTTTATCTTAGCATTATTTCACCCGCCTCAGTAGCCATTGTGGCAGTGAAAAAAATTCATGCCAATGACAAAAAGGGTTTCAGAAAACTGATACAAAGTGTATTAGAGAGTGAAAGTGGCAATTTTTCTGAATATGAAACAGAGTGTGAAGAAGATTCTGGTGACAATGTTAAAGAATCTAGTGCAGAAAGCAGCAAAGAAAATAATTATGAAGCCAATGACAACGTACTAGGCCCTTTGAAACATGTTCACATTATGACACAGAAAAACCAGTGTAACTGGCATTGGACAACCTCATTTTCTACCCTTTCACTGCAAATAGTGGTATTTGTAAATACTTACTGAATAAGCATGTGTCACAGATGGCGTCTGCACTTTCAATTTTTTTCAGCATACTGGAACCTTTGTTTGATAAAATATGTGGCAAAATCAATGCTTATGCAACGAGGTAGATGCACAATCCTGACAAGGTGTTGCAAGACGATCAAAAATTAAGTCAGGGCCTATATTGCTTTAGTTATTTTGATGTCTCAAGTGTGAAAATCGCTATTCAATTGCACTGCAGCAAACCCGATGCCTTGACACCCAGATTTTCGTGAAATAATGAGTAGGGAAAGATTCAAACTCTTTTCCCATTTGTTTCATACACAACAGTATTTCTGAGTTCATGCTTTTAATATTGTGCACCCAAATTTTCAACAAAAAATAGTTAATGGCTGATTTTAAATTACTTTTTAAGCATTAAGCTGTTGCTGCCCTTACAGCTAGGGGATTTAAATCTGATTTCTTGGTTAGTTGCCAAGACATTTAAATATGACGCAATTGGGTTAAGGAATATCTCCGAAATGGTTCACTCCACAAAAAAATTTATTTGGACATAAACTGTATGTTTTAACATGATCAACATTTTTGTACAGTAAGATTTGGTCCATCTCTTATGGTTTACCAGTTATACAAAAGTGATCCAGAGTAAACAGGACACATGGGCTATAGCCACAAAATTCAAAATATAGATTTCATTTGCATGCATGCCTTTTCTGTATTCAGGGGGCCTCAAAACATATTTCCCCTGATATCTCAACATCAAATTTTTTGGTGGAATACAATCGTTTCTCTACTTACTATATGTAGTAGAAGTAAAAAAAAAGGAAATTTAGCAAATTGCAGACTAAAAATTGTATTTCAGATGAGCTGCAAGAGATGGGTAGAAGTTGGTTAAAACTATTATGAAAATGTAGCAAGCTCAATGATAATCTTCTTAGCACTGTGATTGTGCCAGGAGACCTGCTGGGCCTGACCACATCCCATTCCTCCAGTACTGCACCCCATTCATCATGTCTCTGGTATGAGCGTGGGGGGGGCTGTTTTAGTCATCAGACTCAATAACTGTGTGAAGTAATAAACTGGCCAAGGAAAAGTTACAAATAAAACCATGTTAAGTGAGTATTTGTACCTTAATGTAAATGATGTCAGCTAGAAAGCACTCATGTTTCTGAAAATAAAGCCTATATAATTAATGTATTATTGTATCCACATGTACTTACAGCAATTTCAGTTATTGGCCATCTTTCCTGTTGTTCTGGTGGGTCCTGAGTGTCCAGACTCTCATCCAATACATCCGATGGAATTTCTGATATCTTTCTCTGCTTAAGTTGTATTGGTGTTAATTTTACAAACACCTGAAACCAATATCACTATATCACTACATAGTATAATATGAACGACACACCAAAGTCACATAATAGCAAAATTATTGCCCATGCATATGTAAACACAGGCAAAACTACAGTAGGGTAGAGTCACCAGTCACCAGACTGCACCAATAACATCCCAACATGCCCAACTCCAGATTCATCTACAAAACAAAATGTAAAACAATCTCCACATAAATGTGAAGAAAACAACATTGATGAACTTTCAGACTCTCCAAAACAGAAATGAAACACAAACGTTAAGCACTGGAGGGTATAGGGGAAGAGGGAGATGTGGACAAGACAGAAGAAGTGCATGTCGCAAGGAACAATTCCAGACAGATAGAGATGCATGAGGATCAAAATGCTATACAAAGGGAAGGGAGATGCAGGCAATGGAATGCTTTAAGGAATAAGACTAATGCCCAATTGGGCAAGTTGTACTCCCAAATAAGCCTCAATAATGCACCTAAAATGAACAAAGACCTGACACTGTATAAAACCTTGATCAGACCCATACTCACGCTGTGATGCACATCAAACATTTACAAACATCCTAAAACAATTGCACAAATGCCAAGAATTGCACCTTCAGATATGCTGCATAAGGAAATAAAAATGAATATCATCAATTTATAAAGAAATTAGCTAGTGACACCTATGTGAAAGTGCCGAAACACCACAATATCTCATTCAGCTGTTAGGGGACTACCAGACAGAAACAAACAAACATAACAGACCACTTAGACAAGGTACAAGGATTTCTTGACAGACAGTAGATGACAATGACCTCTCACAGCCTTCACAGCTTAAGGCATGACCCAACAAACTACCAAGGTACATGCATGAAACATTGCAATTTATACCTAATGTGCTATTCAAATGGGAAGGAGTTTGTCCTTGAGCATCTCAAGGCCGGTAACCAATCAGAGTCCTGCTGTGTTGTCATATTGCTTTCACCTTAAGTGGGGCTTGACGTGCGCCAAGAAATATGAGGAGAAGAGTGGGGGTAAGGAGCTTGCCACGCTGTGCATGTAAACGTATCTCATTGGCTGTCTATTAGAACTCCTCCCATTTGAAAAGCACTATAGTTATCTTGTATTAACTTGCACATAATGCATCCCAGCTTACTATCTCTTGACAACTTAACTGGGCTCCTATGCAGGACCCGACAAACAATAGCATATAAAATAAGTAACAATAATACACTAACAAGTGGAGGGGTTCTTATTTAGCGGATATAGCCCAAAGGTCAACCTCACATGTCCAACCTGACTGGGATTAGTGCACAAGAAGCATGTTTCCTTACCTATCATCAACCTCGAATATCAGTCCAGATAAGCAGCCACTCTTCAAATTGGCTCTCAACAACCAGCCCTCTCAAATCCCTTACATATCATTTCCACTTTTGCTGTTATTTATTCTTTAACTAATGTTTCTAATTATTATTTATTTATGCCAACAAACTTACTGTTGGTGTTTTTAAACACACAAGCTGTGTGTTTCTTCAAATTTGTCTTTTGAATCACTTTTCTCAACAACATTCTTTATACTTTACATTTCCGAAAGTTCTTTATCATTTTTAAACCACCCGTTTCATTCTAAACTTATATTTTTTTTATCTTCTCCTTTTTTCTTACTTATGTTTCTTTACCATTTGCTAACAATTTCCTCCACCTTGATACATTAACACATTTTCCTACATACTTGCCCTCTCTGTTCACTCTTCTTCCGTCACAATCTGCCCTCATACATTCTACTTCTTTTCTTGCTTATTTCCACTAATGTTTCAAAGTGCCCCTTTGCTATTTGTGTCTTTGCCATTAAGGTGCTCACTGTTTGCTTTCTTCTCTTGGTTCTTCCCACTGCTTTCTTCAATCTCTGACATATTGCCATTTTCCTTTTCTCCTCTCCATACACCAAATATCACTTCTTTCTGTCTATTGTCTCCCATCACAGTGTATCTTCAAGTCTGATTCAGCTCTCTCATCCACTTTAAAATAGCAATAAAGCAATGCACAAACTTAAAACTTGCCTTAAGTCAAGTGCAATGTTTTTGCTCCATCCTCAGCATGGTGTGTCCAGTGTCACAGGTCACACTGCACAATGGAACATGGTGTTTTACATATTCATTATGGGTTTCCATTGCCTTATACCACAACCTCGGTGTGCACTTAATATTAAACTTTGACGTCCCATATAAAATGCAGTATGTCATGTGCAAGTGACAGTGACAACACTAACTTCTGATGTACCTACGAGGAGTAATAAACATCACAATTTGTACATAACAACACCAACAAAAATCTCACTGTTTCCTCACTAAACATTTCTACATACCTTTCGGCCCTCATATTTTCTTTTCCAAAGCTGTATAGGATTATTGATTAATTTAAACTGCACTGCTGTTTCCGAGGTGAGCCATCCTCTATCCACCATTTTAACACCATCATACATCCCAAAAACATGTGGCTCTAATACTGCATTAACATTAGATAAAGCTGAAACAAACAGATTGGGTATGTCATCGACAGAGTCCACAAGTTAAACAAAATGCCCTTTCTACTGTGTGCCAATCGATCAACTGGCTTAGGTCAAAAAATTATTGCAATTAAACAATATTTAATTCAAGAGTTGAACAGGGTAGAGTAGAACTAGAAAAAACTAAACATAATTTGAAATAAGAAATAGAACAGGGTAGGAAAGAATGTAATAGAAACATGATAGCAATGGGGAATAACTTAATAAACGTCCATAGAGAAATTAGGGAAACTAAGAATGCCCTGGAAAGTAAAATAGGAACCAAAATGAGAGTTTAGAGATAGACGTGAAGGAAAATAAAACCACATTAGAGAAAGAGATAAGTAAATGTAAAGATGAAAAGGCAGTAATAGTAACAGTAATCTTTATTTCCATTTCATTTACAAATTATATACATTTACATACTTGTTACTACATTGAGTTGCTGATTGCCCTTGGGCCCATTAGGCTTAAACAATGAGGTTGTCGAGCTAATGGGTCCCGATTTACATCTTATCTAAAATACATCTTCACTTTCGTCATATTTACTTATCTTCCTTAAGCATTTGGCTCTTACTTTGCCCAAAAAGTTCCCAATTTCAATTAAATTTTCCCTAGTTTTTACACTCATTAACTTCATTGCTTGAATTTCATTTGGTAGCCTATCCAATCTTTTTTACCTATCCTCCCCCTAAGCAACCTAGTTTCTTCACATTCTAAAAGTAAATGCCATTTTTTATCCCTTTGTTGGCATAATGGGCATTTCTCTAGGTCCCTCCCTCTTCGCAACCCTTTCAGTTTTACCAGCCCTGCTCTGGCCCATGCAAAGCCTACTCTTGCTGCTTTATCACAAATGTCTACATATCCCTTTGTTGGCATAATGGGCATTTCCCTAGGTCCCTCCCTCTTCACCAGCCCTGTTCTGGCCCATGCAAAGCCTTCTCTTGCTGCTTTATCACAAATGTCTACATATCCCTTTGTTGGCATAATGGGCATTTCTCTAGGTCCCTCCGTCTTCACCAGCCCTGTTCTGGCCCATGCAAATCCTTCTCTTGCTGCTTTATCACAAATGTCTACATATACCTTTGTTGACATAATGGGCATTTCCCTAGGTCCCTCCCTCTTCACCAGCCCTGTTCTGGCCCATGCAAAGCCTACTCTTGCTGCTTTATCACAAATGTCTACATATCCCTTTGTTGGCATAATGGGCATTTCTCTAGGTCCCTCCCTCTTCACCACCCCTGTTCTGGCCCATGCAAAGCCTTCTCTTGCTGCTTTATCACAAATGTCTACATATCCCTTTGTTGGCATAATGAGCATTTCTCTAGGTCCCTCCCTCTTCACCACCCCTGTTCTGGCCCATGCAAAGCCTTCTCTTGCTGCTTTATCACAAATGTCTACATATCCCTTTGTTGGCATAATGGGCATTTCTCTAGGTCCCTCCGTCTTCACCAGCCCTGTTCTGGCCCATGCAAATCCTTCTCTTGCTGCTTTATCACAAATGTCTACATATCCCTTTGTTGACATAATGGGCATTTCCCTAGGTCCCTCCCTCTTCACCAGCCCTGTTCTGGCCCATGCAAAGCCTACTCTTGCTGCTTTATCACAAATGTCTACATATCCCTTTGTTGACATAATGGGCATTTCCCTAGGTCCCTCCCTCTTCACCAGCCCTGTTCTGGCCCATGCAAAGCCTACTCTTGCTGCTTTATCACAAATGTCTACATATCCCTTTGTTGGCATAATGGGCATTTCTCTAGGTCCCTCCCTCTTCACCACCCCTGTTCTGGCCCATGCAAAGCCTACTCTTGCTGCTTTATCACAAATGTCTACATATCCCTTTGTTGACATAATGGGCATTTCTCTAGGTCCCTCCCTCTTCACCAGCCCTGTTCTGGCCCATGCAAAGCCTACTCTTGCTGCTTTATCACAAATGTCTACATATCCCTTTGTTGGCATAATGGGCATTTCTCTAGGTCCCTCCCTCTTCACCACCCCTGTTCTGGCCCATGCAAAGCCTTCTCTTGCTGCTTTATCACAAATGTCTACATATCCCTTTGTTGGCATAATGAGCATTTCTCTAGGTCCCTCCCTCTTCACCACCCCTGTTCTGGCCCATGCAAAGCCTTCTCTTGCTGCTTTATCACAAATGTCTACATATCCCTTTGTTGGCATAATGGGCATTTCTCTAGGTCCCTCCCTCTTCACCACCCCTGTTCTGGCCCATGCAAAGCCTTCTCTTGCTGCTTTATCACAAATGTCTACATATCCCTTTGTTGGCATAATGGGCATTTCTCTAGGTCCCTCCCTCTTCACCACCCCTGTTCTGGCCCATGCAAAGCCTTCTCTTGCTGCTTTATCACAAATGTCTACATATCCCTTTGTTGACATAATGGGCATTTCTCTAGGTCCCTCCCTCTTTGCAACACTTTCAGTTTCACCAGCCCTGTTCTGGCCCATGCAAAGCCTTCTCTTGCTGCTTTATCACAAATGTCTACATATCCCTTTGTTGGCATAATGGGCATTTCCCTAGGTCCCTCCCTCTTCGCCAGCCCTGTTCTGGCCCATGCAAATCCTTCTCTTGCTGCTTTATCACAAATGTCTACATATCCCTTTGTTGGCATAATGGGCATTTCTCTAGGTCCCTCCCTCTTCACCACCCCTGTTCTGGCCCATGCAAAGCCTTCTCTTGCTGCTTTATCACAAATGTCTACATATCCCTTTGTTGGCATAATGGGCATTTCCCTAGGTCCCTCCCTCTTCACCACCCCTGTTCTGGCCCATGCAAAGCCTACTCTTGCTGCTTTATCACAAATGTCTACATATTTTTCCCTGTTCCAGCTCCCTTTCATCTCTCTATAAACTTCCAGTGAGCTTTTCAAATTGAAACTTCCTATCATTTCAATATCTTCCGTTCTTAGCCTAAGTTCTTTCCAAAATCCACTTTGCAACAATTCCCTGTTTTCCCACATGTCACCAAACCCTATTTTTAGCATCATTTCCTCTATCTTGTTTAGCCATGAATGTTTCTGATTTAGTCTTTCCAGTACTATCAAACATTGACGTAGAATATTCTGCTCATCGAAACTCCTAATTCTCACCCAATATTTTAACACCCTTACGACCGTTATCCCTCTAGTTCCCAGTCTTCCCAATTCTGCTTGTGCCACTCCATGTGGTGAAGCTCGTGGTAAACCCAAAACTTGCTTGCAAAAATTTCTATGTATCACATCCATATTTGCACCCCTTTCCTCCAAACCCCATATCTCCACGCCATATAGCATTTCTGCTTCTACTACGGCTGTGTAAATTCTCTCCAACTGTTTTATTTGCATTCCTGGTAATTTATCCAGGCATGCTTTAATAGCTTTTAATGCAATTTTACCTTTAGCCAATGCCATTTTCTTCTGCTCTTTCCACCCTCCCTTACTGCTTAATCTTACTCTTAGATAATCAAATGTATTGATCACCTCAATTTCCTTTCCTTGCCAGTACCATTTCTCCTTTTTTCTTAACTTGTTACCTTTCTTAAATACCATAATTTTAGTTTTGTTTACATTAATTTTAAGGCTCCATTCCTTACAAAATTTATTGCTTCAATTGCTCTATCTATCCCCACTTTGGATATAGCTCCTACTACTAAATCATCCGCAAATAGCAACCCA
Organism: Tenodera sinensis; assembly: GCA_030765045.1. NCBI lineage: Eukaryota > Metazoa > Arthropoda > Insecta > Mantodea > Mantidae > Tenodera > Tenodera sinensis. The sequence goes on from CM060963.1 coordinate 209,143,614, forward strand.
GGTATTTCCCTGTTATTAATTATTGGCATATGCCTATTTTCCATTCTAATTGCATCTAGAATATCATCTATAAACAAATTAAATAGTACAGGGCTCAACTTGCAGCCTTGCCTCAATCCTATATTATTTTGGATGCATTTTGTTACTTTATTATTTGTCATCTTTATACAGAACTCATTGTCTATATATACATATACTTTGTAAACTCTGAATAAATCTGTTGCTCATTCGCTTTTTACTCAATTTGTACCATAGTGCTTCTCAATTTATTGTATCAAAGGCCTTTTCAAAATCAATAAATAACATATATACCCTCCCCCTTTTGTCTGCTAAATATTTACTTATCAATGCGCTTATCACAAATATATTATCCACTGTTCTCCTGCCTTGTCTAAATCCTGCTTGGAAATCTGATAGCTTCCTCTCGTCTTCTACCCACTTTTGTACTCTTTCTGCCAAAACTCCAGTATATATCTTACCTGGCACAGATAATAAACTAATTCCTCTATAGTTTACAGGGTTATCTACCTCCCCTTTATTCTTAAGTATTGGTACTATCATTGCCTTTCTCCAACTACTTGGAACCTTACTCTCTTCAAATACTTTATTTAGAATTCTCACTAGCAAACTTAATCTATTCTCGTTTCTACTCCATGCCTTCCAAAATTCCCCTGGAATCCCGTCTATACCACTTGCTTTGTTCCTGTTTAGTCTTTTTATTGCTCCCTTACTTCTTCTATTCTTATCTTACTAATTGCTGGATGTCACTTGTATTATCCAATTCTTGAATACTTTGTGTCCCCTGTTTTATCCCTAGCAGACTTTCAAAGTATCGGCACCATACATCTGAACTTATATTGTTTTCCCTAGTTCTAACCTTATAGGTTCGTTTCACTAAGGACCAAATTGCCTTTTTATCATTCTCTTTTATTGCCTCCCTCATTTTTTTACATATATTTTGCTCCCATTCCTTCTTTTTAGCTTCCATGAGATGCCTGTACCATCTTTCAATTATAAAATTTTCTTTTTCTTGTATGTCCCCTGTTTGTCTCCATTTCCTTAACTCCCTTATAACTCTCTGCTTTGCCTTGCTACACTCATCATACCAGCGTCTTCTAATATTTGGTTTATCGATCATTCTCATTTTTGCCCCTGCCTGTTTCACTAACTCCTCTAATTTTGTTACAGTTTCCTCAATTTTATTTTCTCTCAGCATCTCCTCTATGCCAACTACCCTTAGCATATTCGACTGGTTTCCCAGCTCCTGCATAAATACTTCTGCTTCCTCATCTTTCCATTTATATCTATGAATTTTTATTCCATTCTGCTCAGAGCATAATTCATTTTCTTTATCTACACCTCTGAACACTGCCCTTAAAAGAAAATGGTTACTAGAACTAACTATATTTAGGACCTCAAAGTCTACACAGTATTCATCTAGATCTGCTGAATATAGAATATAATCTATTACACTTTGACCATTTTTATTCATAAAAGTATACTCTCCTAACCTGTCATTTCCTTTCACCCCATTGCACATTATCAAATTATTCTCCTCACAAAATTCTATTAGTCTCTTACCTTCGTTATTAATACATTTATCTTTGCTCTTTCTTTCCTCCACCTCTTTTCTTAAACCATTTAATTCCCCTTCAAAATCTATTAATTGCACTTGATTTTCCCCCACCCTTGCATTGAAGTCACTCATTATAACAAATCCTTTATGTATGCCCCTGTTAAATATTTCTTCCATGTTTTGTCTCATTTTAACAAATAACTGTGGATCATAAACTTCTGAGGTATTTGGTGGGTTATACACTATTGCCACATATACACTTTCCCTCTCCCATACTCCACTTAGTACACACCACAAAACTGATTTTTTACCTAGTCCATTCAAAATTTTCACCTTAATTTTTAAGGTCTTTTTCACTAATAAACCTACACCTCCTGAACCTCTACCTTTGTCTTTCTGCTTAGTGCCACATTTCCCATAAAAGTCAAAGTCACTCAAATCCCCATTATTATCTCTTAACCAAGTTTCCACCACACCTATCACATCCGCTAGATTTAGAATTTGATCAATTTCTCCACTTTTTACCTTGCCCCACCAGCCTTCAATATTCCAGAATATAACCCGCAAATCCTTTCCCTATACAGATCCCTTTCTTTCAAACCTGAATTGTTGCATTTGTCTTACTTCTAGTTAACCTTTCCATCTTTTTTTCCTCCCCATCATGGTCCCGTACTTGCATAATACTTCCTCCATCCGTGGATACAATGCTGAGACCCGTTTCTCTCCACACGTTGCTGCAAGCACATCTCTTCTGGCATCTTCAGTCAGCTGTTTATCGGGCTGAAGCCTTTTGCTCGGTGATATGTTGAGTGACGTCTGCTCCCCTCCATCTTTCTTATATTGTGACGTAGTCGTTGTTCCAGTAGCTCCTCCTCTCGAATTGGTTCCTCCCTGCTGCCCCTGGATACTGCTTGCCTTTCTTCTTCTGTCACACGAGTAGAATTTCGCTGATGCATATCCTGTTTCTTTCCATTTATCCGCAAATCTAGACCTCTAACAAAAGCTTTATCTCCTTTGGCCCTAGCAGTCTTCATTTCTTGTAGTAGGTAACATGTTTCTGATTTCCCTGTCTTTTCGCCCATAATCTTGTTCAATGAATATTCTGGTACCTTTTAATTTTTTAGTATTTGATAAAATTGCCCATTTTATTTTCATTGTAGCACACCTGACAATCACTGGTCTCGGATTTCGGCCTTTCCTTCCAACTCTAAATGTATCACTTATCTCCCAACCCTCTATTTTTAGTCCCAATTTGTTCTTCAAAATCTCCTCAATCTGGTCCCAAACATGTTTTTCTCTTGATTCTTCAACTCCAAAAATTATTATATTCACTCTCCTTCTATCATCGGATTTTCCCAAGAATGTAATTCTTTGCTTGCATTCTGCTATTTCCCTACTTACTTCATCTTCAAATCTTTCCCACATTTTTTTAACTCTTCAAATTTTCCATCCATCTTCTTGTCGATTTTCTTTTCCATTCCTTTGATATTTGTTATGTCCTCTGCAATACCTTTCAACATGCTCATGATATTTTGTTCTGAATCCGACCCCGGGTTTTGCTCAACTCTGCCGATCACTAACAGTACCAAAATTATAAATACAAACCACGCCATAGTCGCCGATCGTTTTTTTTTAATCTCCGGTTCCTGAACTTATTCCATACACGGTAAATAGCCCGATCCTCGCTCTATATACTTCGATTTGTATTCCCATTCTTGCCTTCTCGCGAGCGCTCACAAAACACATCCGTCTCCTAGCACCTTTCGTCAGCAACTCCGAAAAGGCACTATGTAAAATTAACATAGGGAATGAAATAAGGAATGTGAAAACAGAACTAGTTGGGGAAATAGAAAATTTGAAGTCAGAGCAAAATTGTTTACAAAATAAAACAAAGTGAGGAAAGTGTAATGATAAAAACTGTAGACAATACTAGCATAAGAAATATAAGGGAGATTGCCCCGGTACCGGTCACTTAAGCCAATATCCATGTTTACGGCAAATTGGATAATGAATTTAAGCAAAACTGAAAGCAGATGATAGAGGACAACATGAATAACATTTAGAACAGCAATTTGAAAATATAATTTACTTTTAAGTATCCATAATTCAGATTATTATAAACACTAAGTCAGAGACTTTCAAGAAAAACTGTTCTCATTATCGGTCACTTTGGTATGTATGACAAAAACATTGGTAGAATTTAATAATTGCATAAAATGTATATGATAATAATACAAAAATGTATTTTGTTTAGACACTATCACTCAGTCATTTTTTACAATGCTCACACACAAAATATGCTATTTTGTCACTGTCTGCGCAACCTACATGTGCCCAACCACAACACTTGCAACACTGCACCTAATCTTCTTGAAAGCATTTGCCAAAAATAACGCATTCAGTTTCTTCAGTGTTATCTTTTTTGTTGTCTTCACTTCAATTTCCAAACTGAAGTTTCCGTTTGATACGACCTGAAATTACCTTCTTTTTTGAATCATTCCTTCCACAAAAATCTTTTTCTTTCCTCTGTTGTTTGATTTCCTCCTTTTCTTCTACCATATTTTTGAAGGGAGTGGATGTCAGAATTGCACTGTTTTTCTCCTCTCCTTTTTCTGTTAACAATTTTTCTCTACAGGTCATCAGCTACAGGAGAGATCTTGGCAATGGCCTTCTGGAAGTCTGTAGATTCATGAGCGATAATGGGAACACACACCGTGACCGGACATGGGGCAACGCAAGGGGGTTATAAAATAGTAAAATGAATACTGTACAAAAAGATTTTCGGGAATTTAAGCATGTTAACTCACTGCTTGGGCATGCTAAGAGTATAATAAAATATAATATATAAGTTAAACTCATCTAAACACGGTCAATACAGTCACAAGTTTTAGCAGCGTAATACAAAAGCACCGTCATCCACACTTTGCAAAGGTTTTCTCTAAAATGGCAAGAAAAACCCGGACTTCACGCTAGAAATAGCGTTCTTTTGTTCCTGCCTACATCATAGCTGTTTTTTGCTACTATCTAGCGTCTTAATGTGTAACTACTTGTTGACCGGCAATGGGGCAACCTCCCCTAGTAGTAGCAGAGATGAATACGCTATCAACCATGATGCAATTACAACAAGAAATAATGAAGCAAATGAAAATAACTCAAAATAAAGTAAATGAAGAATTGAAATCAATAAGCCAGAAGATAATGGCAGATACGAAATGTATACAAGAAAAAGACCAGGTTGTGATTGGATTGCAGACACACAGTGATTGTGAAGAGATTGTCCAAAATGATATGGATTCAAATTGTGTAAATTTAGATGAAAATAATGATGAAATATGTAGTGAGCCCTTACACACACAAACACGTAACACACGACACACATGTTATGCAAACATATTAAATAAAATCACAAACCCAACATCCAACCCCAAGCTTTTCATAAGAGAAATAGAAGAGCACTTTAAAGTACAGAGAATACCAAGCAAATTGAAAATGATGATAATTAAAAAGAGTCTGAAGGACAAGGCTAAGATTATTGCTCGCAGGAAGTGAAACCTACTCTTCATTTAGAAACTTCTTTCTGTCACGATACTGGGGTCCTGCTAAACAAAAGCAAGCTGGTAACTGAAAGATATGATCCAACAAAAGGTTTATCGACGGTAGAATAGTCGTGCATGTCAGAAACAGACTGATTACTAGCATAAAAAGGCATTAGTACGCACAGGACTTATAGCAGCAAAACCTGTTGATTTCACACATGTAATAGAACTTTTGACAGTGTTTGAGATAAGCAACCAAAAGCCACAGGAAAACAGAAACAAAAAGACAATTTATAATTTAGAAAATGATAGGTACAGGAACATACCAAGTCCTGTGCAAGAGAAACGTACAGAACAGGTCAAGAGAAGAGAGGGGCATGGCCCCCCCGAGATAGTGATCATGACATGAGAATCCAGGACACAAGAGAGAGATATAGAGGGGCAATACCTAAAAGAAAAACACAGTAGGCATGTACACGACACACATACAATAGAACAATGAAGGTAAAATAATAGGAAGGCACGGGAAATCAAAACTGAAACCATATAGGGGGAATAAAGATTAAGATTCTTTAAAGAACATCAATAGAATGTCGGAAAATACCTATAATGCCATACACAAACAATTATACACATTGAAAAAGGGATAAAGTTTGAACTTCTGAACAAAAAATTGCTAAATGATAATGTATGGAAATAAACATAAGAGGAACAATAATCATGTTATCTTTGTCTTGAAAATGGTAAAAATTTAAAACATTGCCTACACAAATGTAACGTGATTATGGGGCATGTGAGACATGAATTATATATTAAAATGCCTCATTGAAAAGATTAACACTGTTACTGTGTAAATTGGATTGTTTAGCAAAGATATGTGTAGCTTTAACAAATTTGTTTGTATAGCTTTGAGAATGAGTTGGAGTCATCTCGAAACTTGAGTCAGTTTTGCAACAAGAACTTGCAACAATACTAAGACGAGTGAAGCTTTTAGTTTCTAATTTGCTCTTACTTTAGAATATATGTAAATATCCTTTATAATAAGGAAATAATGAAGCTAATGTTTAAATTAATAATGTTTAATGTTTTATAATGTTTAAATTATCATGATTATATTTTATAATTAAAGTTCCAAAGGTATCAAGACTGATAGGAGATATATTCAGGGTCGATCATGATGTCCTGATCGACGGAAGATAACAGAATCTGCAAAATAGCCAATCGGTTATCATGACTGTGCGGTAACTAGGTAAAATATATGTTACGCCCATTGAAAATACTTTATATAGAAAATGTGAAGTCGCCAAATTGATAACTTGCAGACAGGCAAATGATATATGTTAAAATGAAGATCATTTGTTAAAGTGTCTAAACAAATGTTAACAAAGGTGGATTCACAAAAGTAAAACATATGCCAGAATTTGTCTGCTCGCACCCATAACACCTTGTATATAAAACTCATAGCTCAACAACATAGCCACACCAATAACATATGCCAGAATTTGTCCACTTGCACCCATAACACCCTGTATATAAAACTCATAGCTCCACAACACAGCCACACCAATAACATATGCCAGAATTTGTCCACTTGCACCCATAACACCCTGTATATAAAACTCATAGCTCAACAACATAGCCACACCAATAACATATGCCAGAATTTGTCCACTTGCACCCATAACACCCTGTATATAAAACTCATAGCTCAACAACACAGCCACACCAATAACATATGCCAGAATTTGTCCACTTGCACCCATAACACCCTGTATATAAAACTCATAGCTCCACAACACAGCCACACCAATAACATATGCCAGAATTTGTCCACTTGCACCCATAACACCCTGTATATAAAACTCATTGCTCCACAACATAGCCACACCGATAACATATGCCAGAATTTGTCCACATGCACCCATAACACCTTGTATATAAAACTCATAGCTCCACAACACAGCCACACCAATAACATATGCCAGAATTTGTCCACTTGCACCCATAACACCCTGTATATAAAACTCATAGCTCCACAACACAGCCACACCAATAACATATGCCAGAATTTGTCCACTTGCACCCATAACACCTTGTATATAAAACTCATAGCTCCACAACACAGCCACACCAATAACATATGCCAGAATTTGTCCACTTGCACCCATAACACCCTGTATATAAAACTCATAGCTCAACAACATAGCCACACCAATAACATATGCCAGAATTTGTCCACTTGCACCCATAACACCCTGTATATAAAACTCATAGCTCAACAACATAGCCACACCAATAACATATGCCAGAATTTGTCCACTTGCACCCATAACACCCTGTATATAAAACTCATAGCTCAACAACACAGCCACACCAATAACATATGCCAGAATTTGTCCACTTGCACCCATAACACCCTGTATATAAAACTCATAGCTCCACAACACAGCCACACCAATAACATATGCCAGAATTTGTCCACTTGCACCCATAACACCTTGTATATAAAACTCATAGCTCCACAACACAGCCACACCAATAACATATGCCAGAATTTGTCCACTTGCACCCATAACACCCTGTATATAAAACTCATAGCTCCACAACACAGCCACACCAATAACATATGCCAGAATTTGTCCACTTGCACCCATAACACCCTGTATATAAAACTCATAGCTCCACAACATAGCCACACCAATAACATATGCCAGAATTTGTCCACATGCACCCATAACGCCCTGTATATAAAACTCATAGCTCCACAACACAGCCACACCAATAACATATGCCAGAATTTGTCCACTTGCACCCATAACACCCTGTATATAAAACTCATAGCTCCACAACACAGCCACACCAATAACATATGCCAGAATTTGTCCACTTGCACCCATAACACCCTGTATATAAAACTCATAGCTCCACAACACAGCCACACCAATAACATATGCCAGAATTTGTCCACTTGCACCCATAACACCTTGTATATAAAACTCATAGCTCCACAACACAGCCACACCAATAACATATGCCAGAATTTGTCTACTTGCACCCATAACACCCTGTATATAAAACTCATAGCTCCACAACACAGCCACACCAATAACATATGCCAGAATTTGTCCACTTGCACCCATAACACCCTGTATATAAAACTCATAGCTCCACAACACAGCCACACCAATAACATATGCCAGAATTTGTCTACTTGCACCCATAACACCCTGTATATAAAACTCATAGCTCAACAACACAGCCACACCAATAACATATGCCAGAATTTGTCTACTTGCACCCATAACACCCTGTATATAAAACTCATAGCTCCACAACACAGCCACACCAATAACATATGCCAGAATTTGTCTACTTGCACCCATAACACCCTGTATATAAAACTCATAGCTCAACAACACAGCCACACCAATAACATATGCCAGAATTTGTCCACTTGCACCCATAACACCCTGTATATAAAACTCATAGCTCCACAACACAGCCACACCAATAACATATGCCAGAATTTGTCTACTTGCACCCATAACACCCTGTATATAAAACTCATAGCTCAACAACACAGCCACACCAATAACATATGCCAGAATTTGTCCACTTGCACCCATAACACCTTGTATATAAAACTCATAGCTCCACAACATAGCCACACCAATAACATATGCCAGAATTTGTCCACTTGCACCCATAACACCCTGTATATAAAACTCATAGCTCCACAACACAGCCACACCAATAACATATGCCAGAATTTGTCTACTTGCACCCATAACACCCTGTATATAAAACTCATAGCTCAACAACACAGCCACACCAATAACATATGCCAGAATTTGTCCACTTGCACCCATAACACCTTGTATATAAAACTCATAGCTCCACAACATAGCCACACCAATAACATATGCCAGAATTTGTCCACTTGCACCCATAACACCCTGTATATAAAACTCATAGCTCCACAACATAGCCACACCAATAACATATGCCAGAATTTGTCCACTTGCACCCATAACACCCTGTATATAAAACTCATAGCTCCACAACACAGCCACACCAATAACATATGCCAGAATTTGTCCACTTGCACCCATAACACCCTGTATATAAAACTCATAGCTCCACAACATAGCCACACCAATAACATATGCCAGAATTTGTCCACTTGCACCCATAACGCCCTGTATATAAAACTCATAGCTCCACAACATAGCCACACCAATAACATATGCCAGAATTTGTCCACTTGCACCCATAACGCCCTGTATATAAAACTCATAGCTCCACAACACAGCCACACCAATAACATATGCCAGAATTTGTCCACTTGCACCCATAACGCCCTGTATATAAAACTCATAGCTCCACAACATAGCCACACCAATAACATATGCCAGAATTTGTCCACTTGCACCCATAACACCCTGTATATAAAACTCATAGCTCCACAACACAGCCACACCAATAACATATGCCAGAATTTGTCCACTTGCACCCATAACACCCTGTATATAAAACTCATAGCTCCACAACATAGCCACACCAATAACATATGCCAGAATTTGTCCACTTGCACCCATAATGCCCTGTATATAAAACTCATAGCTCCACAACATAGCCACACCAATAACATATGCCAGAATTTGTCCACTTGCACCCATAACACCCTGTATATAAAACTCATAGCTCCACAACACAGCCACACCAATAACATATGCCAGAATTTGTCCACTTGCACCCATAATGCCCTGTATATAAAACTCATAGCTCCACAACATAGCCACACCAATAACATATGCCAGAATTTGTCTGCTCGCACCCATAACACCCTGTATATAAAACTCATAGCTCCACAACACAGCCACACCAATAACATATGCCAGAATTTGTCCACTTGCACCCATAACACCCTGTATATAAAACTCATAGCTCCACAACACAGCCACACCAATAACATATGCCAGAATTTGTCCACTTGCACCCATAACACCCTGTATATAAAACTCATAGCTCAACAACATAGCCACACCAATAACATATGCCAGAATTTGTACACTTGCACCCATAACACCCTGTATATAAAACTCATAGCTCCACAACACAGCCACACCGATAACATATGCCAGAATTTGTCCACTCGCACCCATAACACCCTGTATATAAAACTCATAGCTCCACAACACAGCCACACCAATAACATATGCCAGAATTTGTCCACTTGCACCCATAACACCCTGTATATAAAACTCATAGCTCAACAACATAGCCACACCAATAACATATGCCAGAATTTGTACACTTGCACCCATAACACCCTGTATATAAAACTCATAGCTCCACAACACAGCCACACCGATAACATATGCCAGAATTTGTCCACTTGCACCCATAACACCTTGTATATAAAACTCATAGCTCCACAACACAGCCACACCGATAACATATGCCAGAATTTCTCCACTTGCACCCATAACACCCTGTATATAAAACTCATAGCTCAACAACACAGCCACACCGATAACATATGCCAGAATTTGTCCACTTGCACCCATAACACCCTGTATATAAAACTCATAGCTCCACAACATAGCCACACCAATAACATATGCCAGAATTTGTCCACTTGCACCCATAACACCCTGTATATAAAACTCATAGCTCAACAACACAGCCACACCAATAACATATGCCAGAATTTGTCCACTTGCACCCATAACGCCCTGTATATAAAACTCATAGCTCCACAACACAGCCACACCAATAACATATGCCAGAATTTGTCCACTTGCACCCATAACACCTTGTATATAAAACTGATAGCTCCACAACACAGCCACACCAATAACATATGCCAGAATTTGTCCACTTGCACCCATAACGCCCTGTATATAAAACTCATAGCTCAACAACACAGCCACACCAATAACATATGCCAGAATTTGTCCACTTGCACCCATAACGCCCTGTATATAAAACTCATAGCTCCACAACATAGCCACACCAATAACATATGCCAGAATTTGTCCACTTGCACCCATAACACCCTGTATATAAAACTCATAGCTCAACAACACAGCCACACCAATAACATATGCCAGAATTTGTCCACATGCACCCATAACACCCTGTATATAAAACTCATAGCTCCACAACACAGCCACACCAATAACATATGCCAGAATTTGTCCACTTGCACCCATAACACCCTGTATATAAAACTCACAGCTCCACAACACAGCCACACCAATAACATGTGCCAGAATTTGTCCACTTGCACCCATAACACCCTGTATATAAAACTCATAGCTCCACAACACAGCCACACCAATAACATATGCCAGAATTTGTCCACTTGCACCCATAACGCCCTGTATATAAAACTCATAGCTCCACAACACAGCCACACCGATAACATATGCCAGAATTTGTCCACTTGCACCCATAACACCCTGTATATAAAACTCACAGCTCCACAACACAGCCACACCAATAACATATGCCAGAATTTGTCCACTTGCACCCATAACACCCTGTATATAAAACTCATAGCTCCACAACATAGCCACACCAATAACATATGCCAGAATTTGTCCACTTGCACCCATAACACCCTGTATATAAAACTCACAGCTCCACAACACAGCCACACCAATAACATATGCCAGAATTTGTCCACTTGCACCCATAACACCCTGTATATAAAACTCACAGCTCCACAACACAGCCACACCAATAACATATGCCAGAATTTGTCCACTTGCACCCATAACACCCTGTATATAAAACTCATAGCTCCACAACACAGCCACACCAATAACATATGCCAGAATTTGTCCACTTGCACCCATAACACCCTGTATATAAAACTCATAGCTCCACAACACAGCCACACCAATAACATATGCCAGAATTTGTCCACTTGCACCCATAACACCCTGTATATAAAACTCACAGCTCCACAACACAGCCACACCAATAACATATGCCAGAATTTGTCCACTTGCACCCATAACACCCTGTATATAAAACTCACAGCTCCACAACATAGCCACACCAATAACATATGCCAGAATTTGTACACTTGCACCCATAACACCCTGTATATAAAACTCATAGCTCCACAACACAGCCACACCAATAACATATGCCAGAATTTGTCCACTTGCACCCATAACACCCTGTATATAAAACTCACAGCTCCACAACACAGCCACACCAATAACATGTGCCAGAATTTGTCCACTTGCACCCATAACACCCTGTATATAAAACTCATAGCTCCACAACACAGCCACACCAATAACATATGCCAGAATTTGTCCACTTGCACCCATAACGCCCTGTATATAAAACTCATAGCTCCACAACACAGCCACACCAATAACATATGCCAGAATTTGTCCACTTGCACCCATAACACCTTGTATATAAAACTGATAGCTCCACAACACAGCCACACCAATAACATATGCCAGAATTTGTCCACTTGCACCCATAACGCCCTGTATATAAAACTCATAGCTCAACAACACAGCCACACCAATAACATATGCCAGAATTTGTCCACTTGCACCCATAACGCCCTGTATATAAAACTCATAGCTCCACAACATAGCCACACCAATAACATATGCCAGAATTTGTCCACTTGCACCCATAACACCCTGTATATAAAACTCATAGCTCAACAACACAGCCACACCAATAACATATGCCAGAATTTGTCCACATGCACCCATAACACCCTGTATATAAAACTCATAGCTCCACAACACAGCCACACCAATAACATATGCCAGAATTTGTCCACTTGCACCCATAACACCCTGTATATAAAACTCACAGCTCCACAACACAGCCACACCAATAACATGTGCCAGAATTTGTCCACTTGCACCCATAACACCCTGTATATAAAACTCATAGCTCCACAACACAGCCACACCAATAACATATGCCAGAATTTGTCCACTTGCACCCATAACGCCCTGTATATAAAACTCATAGCTCCACAACACAGCCACACCGATAACATATGCCAGAATTTGTCCACTTGCACCCATAACACCCTGTATATAAAACTCACAGCTCCACAACACAGCCACACCAATAACATATGCCAGAATTTGTCCACTTGCACCCATAACACCCTGTATATAAAACTCATAGCTCCACAACATAGCCACACCAATAACATATGCCAGAATTTGTCCACTTGCACCCATAACACCCTGTATATAAAACTCACAGCTCCACAACACAGCCACACCAATAACATATGCCAGAATTTGTCCACTTGCACCCATAACACCCTGTATATAAAACTCACAGCTCCACAACACAGCCACACCAATAACATATGCCAGAATTTGTCCACTTGCACCCATAACACCCTGTATATAAAACTCATAGCTCCACAACACAGCCACACCAATAACATATGCCAGAATTTGTCCACTTGCACCCATAACACCCTGTATATAAAACTCATAGCTCCACAACACAGCCACACCAATAACATATGCCAGAATTTGTCCACTTGCACCCATAACACCCTGTATATAAAACTCACAGCTCCACAACACAGCCACACCAATAACATATGCCAGAATTTGTCCACTTGCACCCATAACACCCTGTATATAAAACTCACAGCTCCACAACATAGCCACACCAATAACATATGCCAGAATTTGTACACTTGCACCCATAACACCCTGTATATAAAACTCATAGCTCCACAACACAGCCACACCAATAACATATGCCAGAATTTGTCCACTTGCACCCATAACACCCTGTATATAAAACTCACAGCTCCACAACACAGCCACACCAATAACATGTGCCAGAATTTGTCCACTTGCACCCATAACACCCTGTATATAAAACTCATAGCTCCACAACACAGCCACACCAATAACATATGCCAGAATTTGTCCACTTGCACCCATAACGCCCTGTATATAAAACTCATAGCTCCACAACACAGCCACACCGATAACATATGCCAGAATTTGTCCACTTGCACCCATAACACCCTGTATATAAAACTCACAGCTCCACAACACAGCCACACCAATAACATATGCCAGAATTTGTCCACTTGCACCCATAACACCCTGTATATAAAACTCATAGCTCCACAACATAGCCACACCAATAACATATGCCAGAATTTGTCCACTTGCACCCATAACACCCTGTATATAAAACTCACAGCTCCACAACACAGCCACACCAATAACATATGCCAGAATTTGTCCACTTGCACCCATAACACCCTGTATATAAAACTCACAGCTCCACAACACAGCCACACCAATAACATATGCCAGAATTTGTCCACTTGCACCCATAACACCCTGTATATAAAACTCATAGCTCCACAACACAGCCACACCAATAACATATGCCAGAATTTGTCCACTTGCACCCATAACACCCTGTATATAAAACTCATAGCTCCACAACACAGCCACACCAATAACATATGCCAGAATTTGTCCACTTGCACCCATAACACCCTGTATATAAAACTCATAGCTCCACAACACAGCCACACCAATAACATATGCCAGAATTTGTCCACTTGCACCCATAACACCCTGTATATAAAACTCACAGCTCCACAACATAGCCACACCAATAACATATGCCAGAATTTGTACACTTGCACCCATAACACCCTGTATATAAAACTCATAGCTCCACAACACAGCCACACCAATAACATATGCCAGAATTTGTCCACTTGCACCCATAACACCCTGTATATAAAACTCATAGCTCCACAACACAGCCACACCAATAACATATGCCAGAATTTGTCCACTTGCACCCATAACACCCTGTATATAAAACTCATAGCTCCACAACATAGCCACACCAATAACATATGCCAGAATTTGTCCACTTGCACCCATAACACCCTGTATATAAAACTTATAGCTCCGCAACACAGCCACACCAATAACATATGCCAGAATTTGTCCACATGCACCCATAACGCCCTGTATATAAAACTCATAGCTCCGCAACACAGCCACACCAATAACATATGCCAGAATTTGTCCACTTGCACCCATAACGCCCTGTATATAAAACTCATAGCTCCACAACACAGCCACACCAATAACATATGCCAGAATTTGTCCACTTGCACCCATAACACCCTGTATATAAAACTCATAGCTCCACAACACAGCCACACCAATAACATATGCCAGAATTTGTCCACTTGCACCCATAACACCCTGTATATAAAACTCATAGCTCCACAACACAGCCACACCAATAACATATGCCAGAATTTGTCCACTTGCACCCATAACACCCTGTATATAAAACTCATAGCTCCACAACACAGCCACACCAATAACATATGCCAGAATTTGTCCACTTGCACCCATAACACCCTGTATATAAAACTCACAGCTCCACAACATAGCCACACCAATAACATATGCCAGAATTTGTCCACTTGCACCCATAACACCTTGTATATAAAACTCATAGCTCCACAACATAGCCACACCAATAAGATATGCCAGAATTTGTCCACTTGCACCCATAACACCTGTATATAAAACTCATAGCTCCACAACATAGCCACACCAATAACATATGCCAGAATTTGTCCACTTGCACCCATAACACCCTGTATATAAAACTCATAGCTCCACAACACAGCCACACCAATAACATATGCCAGAATTTGTCCACTTGCACCCATAACACCCTGTATATAAAACTCATAGCTCCACAACACAGCCACACCAATAACATATGCCAGAATTTGTCCACTTGCACCCATAACACCCTGTATATAAAACTCATTGCTCCACAACACAGCCACACCAATAACATATGCCAGAATTTGTCCACTTGCACCCATAACGCCCTGTATATAAAACTCATAGCTCCACAACACAGCCACACCAATAACATATGCCAGAATTTGTCCACTTGCACCCATAACGCCCTGTATATAAAACTCATAGCTCCACAACATAGCCACACCGATAACATATGCCAGAATTTGTCCACTTGCACCCATAACACCCTGTATATAAAACTCATAGCTCCACAACACAGCCACACCAATAACATATGCCAGAATTTGTCCACTTGCACCCATAACACCCTGTATATAAAACTCATAGCTCCACAACATAGCCACACCAATAACATATGCCAGAATTTGTCCACTTGCACCCATAACGCCCTGTATATAAAACTCATAGCTCCACAACACAGCCACACCAATAACATATGCCAGAATTTGTCCACTTGCACCCATAACGCCCTGTATATAAAACTCATAGCTCCACAACATAGCCACACCGATAACATATGCCAGAATTTGTCCACTTGCACCCATAACACCCTGTATATAAAACTCATAGCTCCACAACACAGCCACACCAATAACATATGCCAGAATTTGTCCACTTGCACCCATAACACCCTGTATATAAAACTCATTGCTCCACAACACAGCCACACCAATAACATATGCCAGAATTTGTCCACTTGCACCCATAACGCCCTGTATATAAAACTCATAGCTCCACAACACAGCCACACCAATAACATATGCCAGAATTTGTCCACTTGCACCCATAACGCCCTGTATATAAAACTCATAGCTCCACAACATAGCCACACCGATAACATATGCCAGAATTTGTCCACTTGCACCCATAACACCCTGTATATAAAACTCATAGCTCCACAACACAGCCACACCAATAACATATGCCAGAATTTGTCCACTTGCACCCATAACACCCTGTATATAAAACTCATAGCTCCACAACATAGCCACACCAATAACATATGCCAGAATTTGTCCACTTGCACCCATAACACCTTGTATATAAAACTCATAGCTCCACAACACAGCCACACCAATAACATATGCCAGAATTTGTCCACTTGCACCCATAACACCCTGTATATAAAACTCATAGCTCCACAACACAGCCACACCAATAACATATGCCAGAATTTGTCCACTTGCACCCATAACACCCTGTATATAAAACTCATAGCTCCACAACACAGCCACACCAATAACATATGCCAGAATTTGTCCACTTGCACCCATAACACCTTGTATATAAAACTCATTGCTCAACAACACAGCCACACCAATAACATATGCCAGAATTTGTCCACTTGCACCCATAACACCCTGTATATAAAACTCATTGCTCCACAACACAGCCACACCAATAACATATGCCAGAATTTGTCCACTTGCACCCATAACGCCCTGTATATAAAACTCATAGCTTCACAACACAGCCACACCGATAACATATGCCAGAATTTGTCCACTTGCACCCATAACACCCTGTATATAAAACTCATAGCTCCACAACACAGCCACATCAATAACATATGCCAGAATTTGTCCACTTGCACCCATAACACCTTGTATATAAAACTCATAGCTCCACAACATAGCCACACCAATAACATATGCCAGAATTTGTCCACTTGCACCCATAACGCCTTGTATATAAAACTCATAGCTCCACAACACAGCCACACCAATAACATATGCCAGAATTTGTCCACTTGCACCCATAACGCCTTGTATATAAAACTCATAGCTCCACAACACAGCCACACCAATAACATATGCCAGAATTTGTCTACTTGCACCCATAACACCCTGTATATAAAACTCATAGCTCCACAACACAGCCACACCAATAACATATGCCAGAATTTGTCTACTTGCACCCATAACACCTTGTATATAAAACTCATAGCTCAACAACACAGCCACACCAATAACATATGCCAGAATTTGTCCACTTGCACCCATAACACCCTGTATATAAAACTCATAGCTCCACAACACAGCCACACCAATAACATATGCCAGAATTTGTCTACTTGCACCCATAACACCCTGTATATAAAACTCATAGCTCCACAACACAGCCACACCAATAACATATGCCAGAATTTGTCCACTTGCACCCATAACACCCTGTATATAAAACTCATATCTCCACAACATAGCCACACCAATAACATATGCCAGAATTTGTCCACTTGCACCCATAACACCTTGTATATAAAACTCATAGCTCAACAACACAGCCACACCAATAACATATGCCAGAATTTGTCCACTTGCACCCATAACACCCTGTATATAAAACTCATAGCTCCACAACATAGCCACACCAATAACATATTCCAGAATTTGTCCACTTGCACCCATAACACCCTGTATATAAAACTCATAGCTCCACAACATAGCCACACCAATAACATATGCCAGAATTTGTCCACTTGCACCCATAACACCCTGTATATAAAACTCATAGCTCCACAACACAGCCACACCAATAACATATGCCAGAATTTGTCTACTTGCACCCATAACACCCTGTATATAAAACTCATAGCTCCACAACACAGCCACACCAATAACATATGCCAGAATTTGTCCACTTGCACCCATAACACCTTGTATATAAAACTCATAGCTCAACAACACAGCCACACCAATAACATATGCCAGAATTTGTCCACTTGCACCCATAACACCCTGTATATAAAACTCATAGCTCCACAACACAGCCACACCAATAACATATTCCAGAATTTGTCCACTTGCACCCATAACACCCTGTATATAAAACTCATAGCTCCACAACATAGCCACACCAATAACATATGCCAGAATTTGTCCACTTGCACCCATAACACCCTGTATATAAAACTCATAGCTCCACAACACAGCCACACCAATAACATATGCCAGAATTTGTCTACTTGCACCCATAACACCCTGTATATAAAACTCATAGCTCCACAACACAGCCACACCAATAACATATGCCAGAATTTGTCCACTTGCACCCATAACACCTTGTATATAAAACTCATAGCTCAACAACACAGCCACACCAATAACATATGCCAGAATTTGTCCACTTGCACCCATAACACCCTGTATATAAAACTCATAGCTCCACAACACAGCCACACCAATAACATATGCCAGAATTTGTCCACTTGCACCCATAACACCTTGTATATAAAACTCATAGCTCAACAACACAGCCACACCAATAACATATGCCAGAATTTGTCCACTTGCACCCATAACACCCTGTATATAAAACTCATAGCTCCACAACACAGCCACACCAATAACATATGCCAGAATTTGTCCACTTGCACCCATAACACCCTGTATATAAAACTCATAGCTCCACAACACAGCCACACCAATAACATATGCCAGAATTTGTCCACTTGCACCCATAACACCTTGTATATAAAACTCATAGCTCAACAACACAGCCACACCAATAACATATGCCAGAATTTGTCCACTTGCACCCATAACACCCTGTATATAAAACTCATAGCTCCACAACACAGCCACACCAATAACATATGCCAGAATTTCTCCACTTGCACCCATAACACCTTGTATATAAAACTGATAGCTCCACAACACAGCCACACCAATAACATATGCCAGAATTTGTCCACTCGCACCCATAACACCCTGTATATAAAACTCATAGCTCCACAACATAGCCACACCAATAACATATGCCAGAATTTGTCCACTTGCACCCATAACACCCTGTATATAAAACTCATAGCTCCACAACATAGCCACACCAATAACATATGCCAGAATTTGTCCACTCGCACCCATAACACCCTGTATATAAAACTCATAGCTCCACAACACAGCCACACCGATAACATATGCCAGAATTTGTCCACTCGCACCCATAACACCCTGTATATAAAACTCATAGCTCCACAACACAGCCACACCAATAACATATGCCAGAATTTGTCCACTTGCACCCATAACACCCTGTATATAAAACTCATAGCTCAACAACATAGCCACACCAATAACATATGCCAGAATTTGTACACTTGCACCCATAACACCCTGTATATAAAACTCATAGCTCCACAACACAGCCACACCGATAACATATGCCAGAATTTGTCCACTTGCACCCATAACACCTTGTATATAAAACTCATAGCTCCACAACACAGCCACACCGATAACATATGCCAGAATTTCTCCACTTGCACCCATAACACCCTGTATATAAAACTCATAGCTCAACAACACAGCCACACCGATAACATATGCCAGAATTTGTCCACTTGCACCCATAACACCCTGTATATAAAACTCATAGCTCCACAACACAGCCACACCAATAACATATGCCAGAATTTGTCCACATGCATCCATAACACCCTGTATATAAAACTCATAGCTCAACAACACAGCCACACCAATAACATATGCCAGAATTTGTCCACTTGCACCCATAACGCCCTGTATATAAAACTCATAGCTCCACAACACAGCCACACCAATAACATATGCCAGAATTTGTCCACTTGCACCCATAACACCGTGTATATAAAACTCATAGCTCAACAACATAGCCACACCAATAACATATGCCAGAATTTGTCCACTTGCACCCATAACACCTTGTATATAAAACTCATAGCTCCACAACATAGCCACACCAATAACATATGCCAGAATTTGTCCACTTGCACCCATAACGCCCTGTATATAAAACTCATAGCTCCACAACACAGCCACACCAATAACATATGCCAGAATTTGTCCACTTGCACCCATAACGCCCTGTATATAAAACTCATAGCTCCACAACACAGCCACACCAATAACATATGCCAGAATTTGTCCACTTGCACCCATAACACCCTGTATATAAAACACATAGCTCCACAACACAGCCACACCAATAACATATGCCAGAATTTGTCCACTTGCACCCATAACACCTTGTATATAAAACTCATAGCTCCACAACATAGCCACACCAATAACATATGCCAGAATTTGTCCACTTGCACCCATAACACCCTGTATATAAAACTCATAGCTCCACAACACAGCCACACCAATAACATATGCCAGAATTTGTCCACTTGCACCCATAACACCCTGTATATAAAACTCATAGCTCCACAACACAGCCACACCAATAACATATGCCAGAATTTGTCCACTTGCACTCATAACACCCTGTATATAAAACTCACAGCTCCACAACATAGCCACACCAATAACATATGCCAGAATTTGTCCACTTGCACCCATAACACCCTGTATATAAAACTCATAGCTCCACAACACAGCCACACCAATAACATATGCCAGAATTTGTCCACTTGCACCCATAACACCCTGTATATAAAACTCATAGCTCCACAACATAGCCACACCAATAACATATGCCAGAATTTGTCCACTTGCACCCATAACGCCCTGTATATAAAACTCATAGCTCCACAACATAGCCACACCAATAACATATGCCAGAATTTGTCCACTTGCACCCATAACGCCCTGTATATAAAACTCATAGCTCCACAACATAGCCACACCAATAACATATGCCAGAATTTGTCCACTTGCACCCATAACACCCTGTATATAAAACTCATAGCTCCACAACACAGCCACACCAATAACATATGCCAGAATTTGTCCACTTGCACCCATAACACCCTGTATATAAAACTCATAGCTCCACAACATAGCCACACCAATAACATATGCCAGAATTTGTCCACTTGCACCCATAACACCCTGTATATAAAACTCATAGCTCCACAACATAGCCACACCAATAACATATGCCAGAATTTGTCCACTTGCACCCATAACACCCTGTATATAAAACTCATAGCTCCACAACATAGCCACACCAATAACATATGCCAGAATTTGTCCACTTGCACCCATAACACCCTGTATATAAAACTCATAGCTCCACAACACAGCCACACCAATAACATATGCCAGAATTTGTCCACTTGCACCCATAATGCCCTGTATATAAAACTCATAGCTCCACAACATAGCCACACCAATAACATATGCCAGAATTTGTCTGCTCGCACCCATAACACCCTGTATATAAAACTCATAGCTCCACAACACAGCCACACCAATAACATATGCCAGAATTTGTCCACTTGCACCCATAACACCCTGTATATAAAACTCATAGCTCCACAACACAGCCACACCAATAACATATGCCAGAATTTGTCCACTTGCACCCATAACACCCTGTATATAAAACTCATAGCTCAACAACATAGCCACACCAATAACATATGCCAGAATTTGTACACTTGCACCCATAACACCCTGTATATAAAACTCATAGCTCCACAACACAGCCACACCGATAACATATGCCAGAATTTGTCCACTCGCACCCATAACACCCTGTATATAAAACTCATAGCTCCACAACACAGCCACACCAATAACATATGCCAGAATTTGTCCACTTGCACCCATAACACCCTGTATATAAAACTCATAGCTCAACAACATAGCCACACCAATAACATATGCCAGAATTTGTACACTTGCACCCATAACACCCTGTATATAAAACTCATAGCTCCACAACACAGCCACACCGATAACATATGCCAGAATTTGTCCACTTGCACCCATAACACCTTGTATATAAAACTCATAGCTCCACAACACAGCCACACCGATAACATATGCCAGAATTTCTCCACTTGCACCCATAACACCCTGTATATAAAACTCATAGCTCAACAACACAGCCACACCGATAACATATGCCAGAATTTGTCCACTTGCACCCATAACACCCTGTATATAAAACTCATAGCTCCACAACATAGCCACACCAATAACATATGCCAGAATTTGTCCACTTGCACCCATAACACCCTGTATATAAAACTCATAGCTCAACAACACAGCCACACCAATAACATATGCCAGAATTTGTCCACTTGCACCCATAACGCCCTGTATATAAAACTCATAGCTCCACAACACAGCCACACCAATAACATATGCCAGAATTTGTCCACTTGCACCCATAACACCTTGTATATAAAACTGATAGCTCCACAACACAGCCACACCAATAACATATGCCAGAATTTGTCCACTTGCACCCATAACGCCCTGTATATAAAACTCATAGCTCAACAACACAGCCACACCAATAACATATGCCAGAATTTGTCCACTTGCACCCATAACGCCCTGTATATAAAACTCATAGCTCCACAACATAGCCACACCAATAACATATGCCAGAATTTGTCCACTTGCACCCATAACACCCTGTATATAAAACTCATAGCTCAACAACACAGCCACACCAATAACATATGCCAGAATTTGTCCACATGCACCCATAACACCCTGTATATAAAACTCATAGCTCCACAACACAGCCACACCAATAACATATGCCAGAATTTGTCCACTTGCACCCATAACACCCTGTATATAAAACTCACAGCTCCACAACACAGCCACACCAATAACATGTGCCAGAATTTGTCCACTTGCACCCATAACACCCTGTATATAAAACTCATAGCTCCACAACACAGCCACACCAATAACATATGCCAGAATTTGTCCACTTGCACCCATAACGCCCTGTATATAAAACTCATAGCTCCACAACACAGCCACACCGATAACATATGCCAGAATTTGTCCACTTGCACCCATAACACCCTGTATATAAAACTCACAGCTCCACAACACAGCCACACCAATAACATATGCCAGAATTTGTCCACTTGCACCCATAACACCCTGTATATAAAACTCATAGCTCCACAACATAGCCACACCAATAACATATGCCAGAATTTGTCCACTTGCACCCATAACACCCTGTATATAAAACTCACAGCTCCACAACACAGCCACACCAATAACATATGCCAGAATTTGTCCACTTGCACCCATAACACCCTGTATATAAAACTCACAGCTCCACAACACAGCCACACCAATAACATATGCCAGAATTTGTCCACTTGCACCCATAACACCCTGTATATAAAACTCATAGCTCCACAACACAGCCACACCAATAACATATGCCAGAATTTGTCCACTTGCACCCATAACACCCTGTATATAAAACTCATAGCTCCACAACACAGCCACACCAATAACATATGCCAGAATTTGTCCACTTGCACCCATAACACCCTGTATATAAAACTCACAGCTCCACAACACAGCCACACCAATAACATATGCCAGAATTTGTCCACTTGCACCCATAACACCCTGTATATAAAACTCACAGCTCCACAACATAGCCACACCAATAACATATGCCAGAATTTGTACACTTGCACCCATAACACCCTGTATATAAAACTCATAGCTCCACAACACAGCCACACCAATAACATATGCCAGAATTTGTCCACTTGCACCCATAACACCCTGTATATAAAACTCACAGCTCCACAACACAGCCACACCAATAACATATGCCAGAATTTGTCCACTTGCACCCATAACACCCTGTATATAAAACTCATAGCTCCACAACATAGCCACACCAATAACATATGCCAGAATTTGTCCACTTGCACCCATAACGCCCTGTATATAAAACTCATAGCTCCACAACATAGCCACACCAATAACATATGCCAGAATTTGTCCACTTGCACCCATAACGCCCTGTATATAAAACTCATAGCTCCACAACACAGCCACACCAATAACATATGCCAGAATTTGTCCACTTGCACCCATAACGCCCTGTATATAAAACTCATAGCTCCACAACATAGCCACACCAATAACATATGCCAGAATTTGTCCACTTGCACCCATAACACCCTGTATATAAAACTCATAGCTCCACAACACAGCCACACCAATAACATATGCCAGAATTTGTCCACTTGCACCCATAACACCCTGTATATAAAACTCATAGCTCCACAACATAGCCACACCAATAACATATGCCAGAATTTGTCCACTTGCACCCATAATGCCCTGTATATAAAACTCATAGCTCCACAACATAGCCACACCAATAACATATGCCAGAATTTGTCCACTTGCACCCATAACACCCTGTATATAAAACTCATAGCTCCACAACACAGCCACACCAATAACATATGCCAGAATTTGTCCACTTGCACCCATAATGCCCTGTATATAAAACTCATAGCTCCACAACATAGCCACACCAATAACATATGCCAGAATTTGTCTGCTCGCACCCATAACACCCTGTATATAAAACTCATAGCTCCACAACACAGCCACACCAATAACATATGCCAGAATTTGTCCACTTGCACCCATAACACCCTGTATATAAAACTCATAGCTCCACAACACAGCCACACCAATAACATATGCCAGAATTTGTCCACTTGCACCCATAACACCCTGTATATAAAACTCATAGCTCAACAACATAGCCACACCAATAACATATGCCAGAATTTGTACACTTGCACCCATAACACCCTGTATATAAAACTCATAGCTCCACAACACAGCCACACCGATAACATATGCCAGAATTTGTCCACTCGCACCCATAACACCCTGTATATAAAACTCATAGCTCCACAACACAGCCACACCAATAACATATGCCAGAATTTGTCCACTTGCACCCATAACACCCTGTATATAAAACTCATAGCTCAACAACATAGCCACACCAATAACATATGCCAGAATTTGTACACTTGCACCCATAACACCCTGTATATAAAACTCATAGCTCCACAACACAGCCACACCGATAACATATGCCAGAATTTGTCCACTTGCACCCATAACACCTTGTATATAAAACTCATAGCTCCACAACACAGCCACACCGATAACATATGCCAGAATTTCTCCACTTGCACCCATAACACCCTGTATATAAAACTCATAGCTCAACAACACAGCCACACCGATAACATATGCCAGAATTTGTCCACTTGCACCCATAACACCCTGTATATAAAACTCATAGCTCCACAACATAGCCACACCAATAACATATGCCAGAATTTGTCCACTTGCACCCATAACACCCTGTATATAAAACTCATAGCTCAACAACACAGCCACACCAATAACATATGCCAGAATTTGTCCACTTGCACCCATAACGCCCTGTATATAAAACTCATAGCTCCACAACACAGCCACACCAATAACATATGCCAGAATTTGTCCACTTGCACCCATAACACCTTGTATATAAAACTGATAGCTCCACAACACAGCCACACCAATAACATATGCCAGAATTTGTCCACTTGCACCCATAACGCCCTGTATATAAAACTCATAGCTCAACAACACAGCCACACCAATAACATATGCCAGAATTTGTCCACTTGCACCCATAACGCCCTGTATATAAAACTCATAGCTCCACAACATAGCCACACCAATAACATATGCCAGAATTTGTCCACTTGCACCCATAACACCCTGTATATAAAACTCATAGCTCAACAACACAGCCACACCAATAACATATGCCAGAATTTGTCCACATGCACCCATAACACCCTGTATATAAAACTCATAGCTCCACAACACAGCCACACCAATAACATATGCCAGAATTTGTCCACTTGCACCCATAACACCCTGTATATAAAACTCACAGCTCCACAACACAGCCACACCAATAACATGTGCCAGAATTTGTCCACTTGCACCCATAACACCCTGTATATAAAACTCATAGCTCCACAACACAGCCACACCAATAACATATGCCAGAATTTGTCCACTTGCACCCATAACGCCCTGTATATAAAACTCATAGCTCCACAACACAGCCACACCGATAACATATGCCAGAATTTGTCCACTTGCACCCATAACACCCTGTATATAAAACTCACAGCTCCACAACACAGCCACACCAATAACATATGCCAGAATTTGTCCACTTGCACCCATAACACCCTGTATATAAAACTCATAGCTCCACAACATAGCCACACCAATAACATATGCCAGAATTTGTCCACTTGCACCCATAACACCCTGTATATAAAACTCACAGCTCCACAACACAGCCACACCAATAACATATGCCAGAATTTGTCCACTTGC
The DNA here is from genome assembly GCA_030765045.1 of Tenodera sinensis. NCBI lineage: Eukaryota > Metazoa > Arthropoda > Insecta > Mantodea > Mantidae > Tenodera > Tenodera sinensis. The sequence continues at coordinate 209,170,732 of CM060963.1, forward strand.
ACCCATAACACCCTGTATATAAAACTCACAGCTCCACAACACAGCCACACCAATAACATATGCCAGAATTTGTCCACTTGCACCCATAACACCCTGTATATAAAACTCATAGCTCCACAACACAGCCACACCAATAACATATGCCAGAATTTGTCCACTTGCACCCATAACACCCTGTATATAAAACTCATAGCTCCACAACACAGCCACACCAATAACATATGCCAGAATTTGTCCACTTGCACCCATAACACCCTGTATATAAAACTCACAGCTCCACAACACAGCCACACCAATAACATATGCCAGAATTTGTCCACTTGCACCCATAACACCCTGTATATAAAACTCACAGCTCCACAACATAGCCACACCAATAACATATGCCAGAATTTGTACACTTGCACCCATAACACCCTGTATATAAAACTCATAGCTCCACAACACAGCCACACCAATAACATATGCCAGAATTTGTCCACTTGCACCCATAACACCCTGTATATAAAACTCACAGCTCCACAACACAGCCACACCAATAACATGTGCCAGAATTTGTCCACTTGCACCCATAACACCCTGTATATAAAACTCATAGCTCCACAACACAGCCACACCAATAACATATGCCAGAATTTGTCCACTTGCACCCATAACGCCCTGTATATAAAACTCATAGCTCCACAACACAGCCACACCGATAACATATGCCAGAATTTGTCCACTTGCACCCATAACACCCTGTATATAAAACTCACAGCTCCACAACACAGCCACACCAATAACATATGCCAGAATTTGTCCACTTGCACCCATAACACCCTGTATATAAAACTCATAGCTCCACAACATAGCCACACCAATAACATATGCCAGAATTTGTCCACTTGCACCCATAACACCCTGTATATAAAACTCACAGCTCCACAACACAGCCACACCAATAACATATGCCAGAATTTGTCCACTTGCACCCATAACACCCTGTATATAAAACTCACAGCTCCACAACACAGCCACACCAATAACATATGCCAGAATTTGTCCACTTGCACCCATAACACCCTGTATATAAAACTCATAGCTCCACAACACAGCCACACCAATAACATATGCCAGAATTTGTCCACTTGCACCCATAACACCCTGTATATAAAACTCATAGCTCCACAACACAGCCACACCAATAACATATGCCAGAATTTGTCCACTTGCACCCATAACACCCTGTATATAAAACTCATAGCTCCACAACACAGCCACACCAATAACATATGCCAGAATTTGTCCACTTGCACCCATAACACCCTGTATATAAAACTCACAGCTCCACAACATAGCCACACCAATAACATATGCCAGAATTTGTACACTTGCACCCATAACACCCTGTATATAAAACTCATAGCTCCACAACACAGCCACACCAATAACATATGCCAGAATTTGTCCACTTGCACCCATAACACCCTGTATATAAAACTCATAGCTCCACAACACAGCCACACCAATAACATATGCCAGAATTTGTCCACTTGCACCCATAACACCCTGTATATAAAACTCATAGCTCCACAACATAGCCACACCAATAACATATGCCAGAATTTGTCCACTTGCACCCATAACACCCTGTATATAAAACTTATAGCTCCGCAACACAGCCACACCAATAACATATGCCAGAATTTGTCCACATGCACCCATAACGCCCTGTATATAAAACTCATAGCTCCGCAACACAGCCACACCAATAACATATGCCAGAATTTGTCCACTTGCACCCATAACGCCCTGTATATAAAACTCATAGCTCCACAACACAGCCACACCAATAACATATGCCAGAATTTGTCCACTTGCACCCATAACACCCTGTATATAAAACTCATAGCTCCACAACACAGCCACACCAATAACATATGCCAGAATTTGTCCACTTGCACCCATAACACCCTGTATATAAAACTCATAGCTCCACAACACAGCCACACCAATAACATATGCCAGAATTTGTCCACTTGCACCCATAACACCCTGTATATAAAACTCATAGCTCCACAACACAGCCACACCAATAACATATGCCAGAATTTGTCCACTTGCACCCATAACACCCTGTATATAAAACTCACAGCTCCACAACATAGCCACACCAATAACATATGCCAGAATTTGTCCACTTGCACCCATAACACCTTGTATATAAAACTCATAGCTCCACAACATAGCCACACCAATAAGATATGCCAGAATTTGTCCACTTGCACCCATAACACCTGTATATAAAACTCATAGCTCCACAACATAGCCACACCAATAACATATGCCAGAATTTGTCCACTTGCACCCATAACACCCTGTATATAAAACTCACAGCTCCACAACATAGCCACACCAATAACATATGCCAGAATTTGTCCACTTGCACCCATAACACCTTGTATATAAAACTCATAGCTCCACAACATAGCCACACCAATAAGATATGCCAGAATTTGTCCACTTGCACCCATAACACCTGTATATAAAACTCATAGCTCCACAACATAGCCACATCAATAACATATGCCAGAATTTGTCCACTTGCACCCATAACACCCTGTATATAAAACTCATAGCTCCACAACACAGCCACACCAATAACATATGCCAGAATTTGTCCACTTGCACCCATAACACCCTGTATATAAAACTCATTGCTCCACAACACAGCCACACCAATAACATATGCCAGAATTTGTCCACTTGCACCCATAACGCCCTGTATATAAAACTCATAGCTCCACAACACAGCCACACCAATAACATATGCCAGAATTTGTCCACTTGCACCCATAACGCCCTGTATATAAAACTCATAGCTCCACAACATAGCCACACCGATAACATATGCCAGAATTTGTCCACTTGCACCCATAACACCCTGTATATAAAACTCATAGCTCCACAACACAGCCACACCAATAACATATGCCAGAATTTGTCCACTTGCACCCATAACACCCTGTATATAAAACTCATAGCTCCACAACATAGCCACACCAATAACATATGCCAGAATTTGTCCACTTGCACCCATAACGCCCTGTATATAAAACTCATAGCTCCACAACACAGCCACACCAATAACATATGCCAGAATTTGTCCACTTGCACCCATAACGCCCTGTATATAAAACTCATAGCTCCACAACATAGCCACACCGATAACATATGCCAGAATTTGTCCACTTGCACCCATAACACCCTGTATATAAAACTCATAGCTCCACAACACAGCCACACCAATAACATATGCCAGAATTTGTCCACTTGCACCCATAACACCCTGTATATAAAACTCATTGCTCCACAACACAGCCACACCAATAACATATGCCAGAATTTGTCCACTTGCACCCATAACGCCCTGTATATAAAACTCATAGCTCCACAACACAGCCACACCAATAACATATGCCAGAATTTGTACACTTGCACCCATAACACCCTGTATATAAAACTCATAGCTCCACAACATAGCCACACCAATAACATATGCCAGAATTTGTCCACTTGCACCCATAACACCTTGTATATAAAACTCATAGCTCAACAACACAGCCACACCAATAACATATGCCAGAATTTGTCCACTTGCACCCATAACGCCTTGTATATAAAACTCATAGCTCCACAACACAGCCACACCAATAACATATGCCAGAATTTGTCCACTTGCACCCATAACACCCTGTATATAAAACTCATAGCTCCACAACATAGCCACACCAATAACATATGCCAGAATTTGTCCACTTGCACCCATAACACCCTGTATATAAAACTCATAGCTCCACAACACAGCCACACCAATAACATATGCCAGAATTTGTCCACTTGCACCCATAACACCTTGTATATAAAACTCATAGCTCCACAACACAGCCACACCAATAACATATGCCAGAATTTGTCCACTTGCACCCATAACGCCCTGTATATAAAACTCATAGCTCCACAACATAGCCACACCGATAACATATGCCAGAATTTGTCCACTTGCACCCATAACACCCTGTATATAAAACTCATAGCTCCACAACACAGCCACACCAATAACATATGCCAGAATTTGTCCACTTGCACCCATAACACCCTGTATATAAAACTCATAGCTCCACAACATAGCCACACCAATAACATATGCCAGAATTTGTCCACTTGCACCCATAACACCTTGTATATAAAACTCATAGCTCCACAACACAGCCACACCAATAACATATGCCAGAATTTGTCCACTTGCACCCATAACACCCTGTATATAAAACTCATAGCTCCACAACACAGCCACACCAATAACATATGCCAGAATTTGTCCACTTGCACCCATAACACCCTGTATATAAAACTCATAGCTCCACAACATAGCCACACCAATAACATATGCCAGAATTTGTCCACTTGCACCCATAACACCCTGTATATAAAACTCATAGCTCCACAACACAGCCACACCAATAACATATGCCAGAATTTGTCCACTTGCACCCATAACACCTTGTATATAAAACTCATTGCTCAACAACACAGCCACACCAATAACATATGCCAGAATTTGTCCACTTGCACCCATAACACCCTGTATATAAAACTCATTGCTCCACAACACAGCCACACCAATAACATATGCCAGAATTTGTCCACTTGCACCCATAACGCCCTGTATATAAAACTCATAGCTTCACAACACAGCCACACCGATAACATATGCCAGAATTTGTCCACTTGCACCCATAACACCCTGTATATAAAACTCATAGCTCCACAACACAGCCACATCAATAACATATGCCAGAATTTGTCCACTTGCACCCATAACACCTTGTATATAAAACTCATAGCTCCACAACATAGCCACACCAATAACATATGCCAGAATTTGTCCACTTGCACCCATAACGCCTTGTATATAAAACTCATAGCTCCACAACACAGCCACACCAATAACATATGCCAGAATTTGTCCACTTGCACCCATAACGCCTTGTATATAAAACTCATAGCTCCACAACACAGCCACACCAATAACATATGCCAGAATTTGTCTACTTGCACCCATAACACCCTGTATATAAAACTCATAGCTCCACAACACAGCCACACCAATAACATATGCCAGAATTTGTCTACTTGCACCCATAACACCTTGTATATAAAACTCATAGCTCAACAACACAGCCACACCAATAACATATGCCAGAATTTGTCCACTTGCACCCATAACACCCTGTATATAAAACTCATAGCTCCACAACACAGCCACACCAATAACATATGCCAGAATTTGTCTACTTGCACCCATAACACCCTGTATATAAAACTCATAGCTCCACAACACAGCCACACCAATAACATATGCCAGAATTTGTCCACTTGCACCCATAACACCCTGTATATAAAACTCATATCTCCACAACATAGCCACACCAATAACATATGCCAGAATTTGTCCACTTGCACCCATAACACCTTGTATATAAAACTCATAGCTCAACAACACAGCCACACCAATAACATATGCCAGAATTTGTCCACTTGCACCCATAACACCCTGTATATAAAACTCATAGCTCCACAACATAGCCACACCAATAACATATTCCAGAATTTGTCCACTTGCACCCATAACACCCTGTATATAAAACTCATAGCTCCACAACATAGCCACACCAATAACATATGCCAGAATTTGTCCACTTGCACCCATAACACCCTGTATATAAAACTCATAGCTCCACAACACAGCCACACCAATAACATATGCCAGAATTTGTCTACTTGCACCCATAACACCCTGTATATAAAACTCATAGCTCCACAACACAGCCACACCAATAACATATGCCAGAATTTGTCCACTTGCACCCATAACACCTTGTATATAAAACTCATAGCTCAACAACACAGCCACACCAATAACATATGCCAGAATTTGTCCACTTGCACCCATAACACCCTGTATATAAAACTCATAGCTCCACAACACAGCCACACCAATAACATATTCCAGAATTTGTCCACTTGCACCCATAACACCCTGTATATAAAACTCATAGCTCCACAACATAGCCACACCAATAACATATGCCAGAATTTGTCCACTTGCACCCATAACACCCTGTATATAAAACTCATAGCTCCACAACACAGCCACACCAATAACATATGCCAGAATTTGTCTACTTGCACCCATAACACCCTGTATATAAAACTCATAGCTCCACAACACAGCCACACCAATAACATATGCCAGAATTTGTCCACTTGCACCCATAACACCTTGTATATAAAACTCATAGCTCAACAACACAGCCACACCAATAACATATGCCAGAATTTGTCCACTTGCACCCATAACACCCTGTATATAAAACTCATAGCTCCACAACACAGCCACACCAATAACATATGCCAGAATTTGTCCACTTGCACCCATAACACCTTGTATATAAAACTCATAGCTCAACAACACAGCCACACCAATAACATATGCCAGAATTTGTCCACTTGCACCCATAACACCCTGTATATAAAACTCATAGCTCCACAACACAGCCACACCAATAACATATGCCAGAATTTGTCCACTTGCACCCATAACACCCTGTATATAAAACTCATAGCTCCACAACACAGCCACACCAATAACATATGCCAGAATTTGTCCACTTGCACCCATAACACCTTGTATATAAAACTCATAGCTCAACAACACAGCCACACCAATAACATATGCCAGAATTTGTCCACTTGCACCCATAACACCCTGTATATAAAACTCATAGCTCCACAACACAGCCACACCAATAACATATGCCAGAATTTCTCCACTTGCACCCATAACACCTTGTATATAAAACTGATAGCTCCACAACACAGCCACACCAATAACATATGCCAGAATTTGTCCACTCGCACCCATAACACCCTGTATATAAAACTCATAGCTCCACAACATAGCCACACCAATAACATATGCCAGAATTTGTCCACTTGCACCCATAACACCCTGTATATAAAACTCATAGCTCCACAACATAGCCACACCAATAACATATGCCAGAATTTGTCCACTCGCACCCATAACACCTGTATATAAAACTCATAGCTCCACAACACAGCCACACCGATAACATATGCCAGAATTTGTCCACTTGCACCCATAACGCCTTGTATATAAAACTCATAGCTCCACAACACAGCCACACCGATAACATATGCCAGAATTTGTCCACTCGCACCCATAACACCCTGTATATAAAACTCATAGCTCCACAACACAGCCACACCAATAACATATGCCAGAATTTGTCCACTTGCACCCATAACACCCTGTATATAAAACTCATAGCTCAACAACATAGCCACACCAATAACATATGCCAGAATTTGTACACTTGCACCCATAACACCCTGTATATAAAACTCATAGCTCCACAACACAGCCACACCGATAACATATGCCAGAATTTGTCCACTTGCACCCATAACACCTTGTATATAAAACTCATAGCTCCACAACACAGCCACACCGATAACATATGCCAGAATTTCTCCACTTGCACCCATAACACCCTGTATATAAAACTCATAGCTCAACAACACAGCCACACCGATAACATATGCCAGAATTTGTCCACTTGCACCCATAACACCCTGTATATAAAACTCATAGCTCCACAACACAGCCACACCAATAACATATGCCAGAATTTGTCCACATGCATCCATAACACCCTGTATATAAAACTCATAGCTCAACAACACAGCCACACCAATAACATATGCCAGAATTTGTCCACTTGCACCCATAACGCCCTGTATATAAAACTCATAGCTCCACAACACAGCCACACCAATAACATATGCCAGAATTTGTCCACTTGCACCCATAACACCGTGTATATAAAACTCATAGCTCAACAACATAGCCACACCAATAACATATGCCAGAATTTGTCCACTTGCACCCATAACACCTTGTATATAAAACTCATAGCTCCACAACATAGCCACACCAATAACATATGCCAGAATTTGTCCACTTGCACCCATAACGCCCTGTATATAAAACTCATAGCTCCACAACACAGCCACACCAATAACATATGCCAGAATTTGTCCACTTGCACCCATAACGCCCTGTATATAAAACTCATAGCTCCACAACACAGCCACACCAATAACATATGCCAGAATTTGTCCACTTGCACCCATAACACCCTGTATATAAAACACATAGCTCCACAACACAGCCACACCAATAACATATGCCAGAATTTGTCCACTTGCACCCATAACACCTTGTATATAAAACTCATAGCTCCACAACATAGCCACACCAATAACATATGCCAGAATTTGTCCACTTGCACCCATAACACCCTGTATATAAAACTCATAGCTCCACAACACAGCCACACCAATAACATATGCCAGAATTTGTCCACTTGCACCCATAACACCCTGTATATAAAACTCATAGCTCCACAACACAGCCACACCAATAACATATGCCAGAATTTGTCCACTTGCACTCATAACACCCTGTATATAAAACTCACAGCTCCACAACATAGCCACACCAATAACATATGCCAGAATTTGTCCACTTGCACCCATAACACCCTGTATATAAAACTCATAGCTCCACAACACAGCCACACCAATAACATATGCCAGAATTTGTCCACTTGCACCCATAACACCCTGTATATAAAACTCATAGCTCCACAACATAGCCACACCAATAACATATGCCAGAATTTGTCCACTTGCACCCATAACGCCCTGTATATAAAACTCATAGCTCCACAACATAGCCACACCAATAACATATGCCAGAATTTGTCCACTTGCACCCATAACGCCCTGTATATAAAACTCATAGCTCCACAACATAGCCACACCAATAACATATGCCAGAATTTGTCCACTTGCACCCATAACACCCTGTATATAAAACTCATAGCTCCACAACACAGCCACACCAATAACATATGCCAGAATTTGTCCACTTGCACCCATAACACCCTGTATATAAAACTCATAGCTCCACAACATAGCCACACCAATAACATATGCCAGAATTTGTCCACTTGCACCCATAATGCCCTGTATATAAAACTCATAGCTCCACAACATAGCCACACCAATAACATATGCCAGAATTTGTCCACTTGCACCCATAACACCCTGTATATAAAACTCATAGCTCCACAACACAGCCACACCAATAACATATGCCAGAATTTGTCCACTTGCACCCATAATGCCCTGTATATAAAACTCATAGCTCCACAACATAGCCACACCAATAACATATGCCAGAATTTGTCTGCTCGCACCCATAACACCCTGTATATAAAACTCATAGCTCCACAACACAGCCACACCAATAACATATGCCAGAATTTGTCCACTTGCACCCATAACACCCTGTATATAAAACTCATAGCTCCACAACACAGCCACACCAATAACATATGCCAGAATTTGTCCACTTGCACCCATAACACCCTGTATATAAAACTCATAGCTCAACAACATAGCCACACCAATAACATATGCCAGAATTTGTACACTTGCACCCATAACACCCTGTATATAAAACTCATAGCTCCACAACACAGCCACACCGATAACATATGCCAGAATTTGTCCACTCGCACCCATAACACCCTGTATATAAAACTCATAGCTCCACAACATAGCCACACCAATAACATATGCCAGAATTTGTCCACTCGCACCCATAACGCCCTGTATATAAAACTCACAGCTCCACAACATAGCCACACCAATAACATATGCCAGAATTTGTCCACTTGCACCCATAACACCCTGTATATAAAACTCATAGCTCAACAACATAGCCACACCAATAACATATGCCAGAATTTGTACACTTGCACCCATAACACCCTGTATATAAAACTCATAGCTCCACAACACAGCCACACCGATAACATATGCCAGAATTTGTCCACTTGCACCCATAACACCCTGTATATAAAACTCATAGCTCAACAACATAGCCACACCAATAACATATGCCAGAATTTGTACACTTGCACCCATAACACCCTGTATATAAAACTCATAGCTCCACAACACAGCCACACCGATAACATATGCCAGAATTTGTCCACTTGCACCCATAACACCTTGTATATAAAACTCATAGCTCCACAACACAGCCACACCGATAACATATGCCAGAATTTCTCCACTTGCACCCATAACACCCTGTATATAAAACTCATAGCTCAACAACACAGCCACACCGATAACATATGCCAGAATTTGTCCACTTGCACCCATAACACCCTGTATATAAAACTCATAGCTCCACAACATAGCCACACCAATAACATATGCCAGAATTTGTCCACTTGCACCCATAACACCCTGTATATAAAACTCATAGCTCAACAACACAGCCACACCAATAACATATGCCAGAATTTGTCCACTTGCACCCATAACGCCCTGTATATAAAACTCATAGCTCCACAACACAGCCACACCAATAACATATGCCAGAATTTGTCCACTTGCACCCATAACACCTTGTATATAAAACTGATAGCTCCACAACACAGCCACACCAATAACATATGCCAGAATTTGTCCACTTGCACCCATAACGCCCTGTATATAAAACTCATAGCTCAACAACACAGCCACACCAATAACATATGCCAGAATTTGTCCACTTGCACCCATAACGCCCTGTATATAAAACTCATAGCTCCACAACATAGCCACACCAATAACATATGCCAGAATTTGTCCACTTGCACCCATAACACCCTGTATATAAAACTCATAGCTCAACAACACAGCCACACCAATAACATATGCCAGAATTTGTCCACATGCACCCATAACACCCTGTATATAAAACTCATAGCTCCACAACACAGCCACACCAATAACATATGCCAGAATTTGTCCACTTGCACCCATAACACCCTGTATATAAAACTCACAGCTCCACAACACAGCCACACCAATAACATGTGCCAGAATTTGTCCACTTGCACCCATAACACCCTGTATATAAAACTCATAGCTCCACAACACAGCCACACCAATAACATATGCCAGAATTTGTCCACTTGCACCCATAACGCCCTGTATATAAAACTCATAGCTCCACAACACAGCCACACCGATAACATATGCCAGAATTTGTCCACTTGCACCCATAACACCCTGTATATAAAACTCACAGCTCCACAACACAGCCACACCAATAACATATGCCAGAATTTGTCCACTTGCACCCATAACACCCTGTATATAAAACTCATAGCTCCACAACATAGCCACACCAATAACATATGCCAGAATTTGTCCACTTGCACCCATAACACCCTGTATATAAAACTCACAGCTCCACAACACAGCCACACCAATAACATATGCCAGAATTTGTCCACTTGCACCCATAACACCCTGTATATAAAACTCACAGCTCCACAACACAGCCACACCAATAACATATGCCAGAATTTGTCCACTTGCACCCATAACACCCTGTATATAAAACTCATAGCTCCACAACACAGCCACACCAATAACATATGCCAGAATTTGTCCACTTGCACCCATAACACCCTGTATATAAAACTCATAGCTCCACAACACAGCCACACCAATAACATATGCCAGAATTTGTCCACTTGCACCCATAACACCCTGTATATAAAACTCACAGCTCCACAACACAGCCACACCAATAACATATGCCAGAATTTGTCCACTTGCACCCATAACACCCTGTATATAAAACTCACAGCTCCACAACATAGCCACACCAATAACATATGCCAGAATTTGTACACTTGCACCCATAACACCCTGTATATAAAACTCATAGCTCCACAACACAGCCACACCAATAACATATGCCAGAATTTGTCCACTTGCACCCATAACACCCTGTATATAAAACTCACAGCTCCACAACACAGCCACACCAATAACATGTGCCAGAATTTGTCCACTTGCACCCATAACACCCTGTATATAAAACTCATAGCTCCACAACACAGCCACACCAATAACATATGCCAGAATTTGTCCACTTGCACCCATAACGCCCTGTATATAAAACTCATAGCTCCACAACACAGCCACACCGATAACATATGCCAGAATTTGTCCACTTGCACCCATAACACCCTGTATATAAAACTCACAGCTCCACAACACAGCCACACCAATAACATATGCCAGAATTTGTCCACTTGCACCCATAACACCCTGTATATAAAACTCATAGCTCCACAACATAGCCACACCAATAACATATGCCAGAATTTGTCCACTTGCACCCATAACACCCTGTATATAAAACTCACAGCTCCACAACACAGCCACACCAATAACATATGCCAGAATTTGTCCACTTGCACCCATAACACCCTGTATATAAAACTCACAGCTCCACAACACAGCCACACCAATAACATATGCCAGAATTTGTCCACTTGCACCCATAACACCCTGTATATAAAACTCATAGCTCCACAACACAGCCACACCAATAACATATGCCAGAATTTGTCCACTTGCACCCATAACACCCTGTATATAAAACTCATAGCTCCACAACACAGCCACACCAATAACATATGCCAGAATTTGTCCACTTGCACCCATAACACCCTGTATATAAAACTCATAGCTCCACAACACAGCCACACCAATAACATATGCCAGAATTTGTCCACTTGCACCCATAACACCCTGTATATAAAACTCACAGCTCCACAACATAGCCACACCAATAACATATGCCAGAATTTGTACACTTGCACCCATAACACCCTGTATATAAAACTCATAGCTCCACAACACAGCCACACCAATAACATATGCCAGAATTTGTCCACTTGCACCCATAACACCCTGTATATAAAACTCATAGCTCCACAACACAGCCACACCAATAACATATGCCAGAATTTGTCCACTTGCACCCATAACACCCTGTATATAAAACTCATAGCTCCACAACATAGCCACACCAATAACATATGCCAGAATTTGTCCACTTGCACCCATAACACCCTGTATATAAAACTTATAGCTCCGCAACACAGCCACACCAATAACATATGCCAGAATTTGTCCACATGCACCCATAACGCCCTGTATATAAAACTCATAGCTCCGCAACACAGCCACACCAATAACATATGCCAGAATTTGTCCACTTGCACCCATAACGCCCTGTATATAAAACTCATAGCTCCACAACACAGCCACACCAATAACATATGCCAGAATTTGTCCACTTGCACCCATAACACCCTGTATATAAAACTCATAGCTCCACAACACAGCCACACCAATAACATATGCCAGAATTTGTCCACTTGCACCCATAACACCCTGTATATAAAACTCATAGCTCCACAACACAGCCACACCAATAACATATGCCAGAATTTGTCCACTTGCACCCATAACACCCTGTATATAAAACTCATAGCTCCACAACACAGCCACACCAATAACATATGCCAGAATTTGTCCACTTGCACCCATAACACCCTGTATATAAAACTCACAGCTCCACAACATAGCCACACCAATAACATATGCCAGAATTTGTCCACTTGCACCCATAACACCTTGTATATAAAACTCATAGCTCCACAACATAGCCACACCAATAAGATATGCCAGAATTTGTCCACTTGCACCCATAACACCTGTATATAAAACTCATAGCTCCACAACATAGCCACACCAATAACATATGCCAGAATTTGTCCACTTGCACCCATAACACCCTGTATATAAAACTCATAGCTCCACAACACAGCCACACCAATAACATATGCCAGAATTTGTCCACTTGCACCCATAACACCCTGTATATAAAACTCATAGCTCCACAACACAGCCACACCAATAACATATGCCAGAATTTGTCCACTTGCACCCATAACACCCTGTATATAAAACTCATTGCTCCACAACACAGCCACACCAATAACATATGCCAGAATTTGTCCACTTGCACCCATAACGCCCTGTATATAAAACTCATAGCTCCACAACACAGCCACACCAATAACATATGCCAGAATTTGTCCACTTGCACCCATAACGCCCTGTATATAAAACTCATAGCTCCACAACATAGCCACACCGATAACATATGCCAGAATTTGTCCACTTGCACCCATAACACCCTGTATATAAAACTCATAGCTCCACAACATAGCCACACCAATAACATATGCCAGAATTTGTCCACTTGCACCCATAACACCTTGTATATAAAACTCATAGCTCCACAACACAGCCACACCAATAACATATGCCAGAATTTGTCCACTTGCACCCATAACACCCTGTATATAAAACTCATAGCTCCACAACACAGCCACACCAATAACATATGCCAGAATTTGTCCACTTGCACCCATAACACCCTGTATATAAAACTCATAGCTCCACAACACAGCCACACCAATAACATATGCCAGAATTTGTCCACTTGCACCCATAACACCTTGTATATAAAACTCATTGCTCAACAACACAGCCACACCAATAACATATGCCAGAATTTGTCCACTTGCACCCATAACACCCTGTATATAAAACTCATTGCTCCACAACACAGCCACACCAATAACATATGCCAGAATTTGTCCACTTGCACCCATAACGCCCTGTATATAAAACTCATAGCTTCACAACACAGCCACACCGATAACATATGCCAGAATTTGTACACTTGCACCCATAACGCCCTGTATATAAAACTCATAGCTCCACAACACAGCCACACCAATAACATATGCCAGAATTTGTCCACTTGCACCCATAACACCTTGTATATAAAACTCATTGCTCAACAACACAGCCACACCAATAACATATGCCAGAATTTGTCCACATGCACCCATAACACCCTGTATATAAAACTCATTGCTCCACAACACAGCCACACCAATAACATATGCCAGAATTTGTCCACTTGCACCCATAACACCCTGTATATAAAACTCATAGCTCCACAACACAGCCACACCAATAACATATGCCAGAATTTGTCCACTTGCACCCATAACACCCTGTATATAAAACTCATTGCTCCACAACACAGCCACACCAATAACATATGCCAGAATTTGTCCACTTGCACCCATAACACCCTGTATATAAAACTCATAGCTCCACAACACAGCCACACCAATAACATATGCCAGAATTTGTACACTTGCACCCATAACACCCTGTATATAAAACTCATAGCTCCACAACACAGCCACACCAATAACATATGCCAGAATTTGTCCACTTGCACCCATAACACCCTGTATATAAAACTCATAGCTCCACAACACAGCCACACCAATAACATATGCCAGAATTTGTCCACTTGCACCCATAACACCCTGTATATAAAACTCATAGCTCCACAACATAGCCACACCAATAACATATGCCAGAATTTGTCCACTTGCACCCATAACACCCTGTATATAAAACTCATAGCTCCACAACACAGCCACACCAATAACATATGCCAGAATTTGTCCACTTGCACCCATAACACCTTGTATATAAAACTCATAGCTCCACAACACAGCCACACCAATAACATATGCCAGAATTTGTCCACTTGCACCCATAACACCCTGTATATAAAACTCATAGCTCCACAACACAGCCACACCAATAACATATGCCAGAATTTCTCCACTTGCACCCATAACACCCTGTATATAAAACTCATAGCTCCACAACACAGCCACACCAATAACATATGCCAGAATTTGTCCACTTGCACCCATAACACCCTGTATATAAAACTCATAGCTCCACAACACAGCCACACCAATAACATATGCCAGAATTTGTCCACTCGCACCCATAACACCCTGTATATAAAACTCATAGCTCCACAACATAGCCACACCAATAACATATGCCAGAATTTGTCCACTTGCACCCATAACGCCCTGTATATAAAACTCATAGCTCCACAACACAGCCACACCAATAACATATGCCAGAATTTGTCCACTTGCACCCATAACACCCTGTATATAAAACTCATAGCTCCACAACACAGCCACACCAATAACATATGCCAGAATTTGTCCACTTGCACCCATAACGCCCTGTATATAAAACTCATAGTTCAACAACACAGCCACACCAATAACATATGCCAGAATTTGTCCACTTGCACCCATAACACCCTGTATATAAAACTCATAGCTCCGCAACACAGCCACACCAATAACATATGCCAGAATTTGTCCACTTGCACCCATAACACCCTGTATATAAAACTCATAGCTCCACAACATAGCCACACCAATAACATATGCCAGAATTTGTCCACTTGCACCCATAACACCTTGTATATAAAACTCATAGCTCCACAACATAGCCACACCAATAACATATGCCAGAATTTGTCCACTTGCACCCATAACGCCCTGTATATAAAACTCATAGCTCCACAACATAGCCACACCAATAACATATGCCAGAATTTGTCCACTTGCACCCATAACACCCTGTATATAAAACTCATAGCTCCACAACATAGCCACACCAATAACATATGCCAGAATTTGTCCACTTGCACCCATAACACCCTGTATATAAAACTCATAGCTCCACAACATAGCCACACCAATAACATATGCCAGAATTTGTCCACTTGCACCCATAACACCCTGTATATAAAACTCATAGCTCCACAACATAGCCACACCAATAACATATGCCAGAATTTGTCCACTTGCACCCATAACACCCTGTATATAAAACTCATAGCTCCGCAACACAGCCACACCAATAACATATGCCAGAATTTGTCCACTTGCACCCATAACACCTTGTATATAAAACTCATAGCTCCACAACATAGCCACACCAATAACATATGCCAGAATTTGTCCACTTGCACCCATAACACCTTGTATATAAAACTCATAGCTCCACAACATAGCCACACCAATAACATATGCCAGAATTTGTCCACTTGCACCCATAACACCCTGTATATAAAACTCATAGCTCCGCAACACAGCCACACCAATAACATATGCCAGAATTTGTCCACTTGCACCCATAACACCCTGTATATAAAACTCATAGCTCCACAACATAGCCACACCAATAACATATGCCAGAATTTGTCCACTTGCACCCATAACGCCCTGTATATAAAACTCATAGCTCCACAACACAGCCACACCAATAACATATGCCAGAATTTGTCCACTTGCACCCATAACACCCTGTATATAAAACTCATAGCTCCACAACACAGCCACACCAATAACATATGCCAGAATTTGTCCACTTGCACCCATAACACCTTGTATATAAAACTCATAGCTCCACAACATAGCCACACCAATAACATATGCCAGAATTTGTCCACTTGCACCCATAACACCCTGTATATAAAACTCATAGCTCCACAACATAGCCACACCAATAACATATGCCAGAATTTGTCCATTTGCACCCATAACACCCTGTATATAAAACTCATAGCTCCACAACACAGCCACACCAATAACATATGCCAGAATTTGTCCACTTGCACCCATAACACCTTGTATATAAAACTCATAGCTCCACAACACAGCCACACCAATAACATATGCCAGAATTTGTCCACTTGCACCCATAACACCCTGTATATAAAACTCATAGCTCCACAACACAGCCACACCAATAACATATGCCAGAATTTGTCCACTTGCACCCATAACACCTTGTATATAAAACTCATAGCTCCACAACATAGCCACACCAATAACATATGCCAGAATTTGTCCACTTGCACTCATAACACCCTGTATATAAAACTCATAGCTCCACAACATAGCCACACCGATAACATATGCCAGAATTTGTCCACTTGCACTCATAACACCCTGTATATAAAACTCATAGCTCCACAACACAGCCACACCAATAACATATGCCAGAATTTGTCCACTTGCACCCATAACACCTTGTATATAAAACTCATAGCTCCACAACATAGCCACACCAATAACATATGCCAGAATTTGTCCACTTGCACCCATAACACCCTGTATATAAAACTCATAGCTCCACAACACAGCCACACCAATAACATATGCCAGAATTTGTCCACTTGCACCCATAACACCCTGTATATAAAACTCATAGCTCCACAACATAGCCACACCAATAACATATGCCAGAATTTGTCCACTTGCACCCATAACACCGTGTATATAAAACTCATAGCTCCACAACATAGCCACACCAATAACATATGCCAGAATTTCTCTGCTCGCACCCATAACACCCTGTATATAAAACTCATAGCTCCACAACATAGCCACACCAATAACATATGCCAGAATTTGTCCACTTGCACCCATAACACCCTGTATATAAAACTCATAGCTCCACAACACAGCCACACCAATAACATATACCAGAATTTGTCCACTTGCACCCATAACACCCTGTATATAAAACTCATAGCTCCACAACATAGCCACACCAATAACATATGCCAGAATTTGTCCACTTGCACCCATAACGCCCTGTATATAAAACTCATAGCTCAACAACATAGCCACACCAATAACATATGCCAGAATTTGTCCACTTGCACCCATAACACCGTGTATATAAAACTCATAGCTCAACAACATAGCCACACCAATAACATATGCCAGAATTTGTCCACTTGCACCCATAACACCCTGTATATAAAACTCATAGCTCCACAACATAGCCACACCAATAACATATGCCAGAATTTGTCCACTTGCACCCATAACGCCCTGTATATAAAACTCATAGCTCCACAACACAGCCACACCAATAACATATGCCAGAATTTGTCTACTTGCACCCATAACACCCTGTATATAAAACTCATAGCTCCACAACATAGCCACACCAATAACATATGCCAGAATTTGTCTACTTGCACCCATAACACCCTGTATATAAAACTCATAGCTCAACAACACAGCCACACCAATAACATATGCCAGAATTTGTCCACTTGCACCCATAACACCCTGTATATAAAACTCATAGCTCCACAACACAGCCACACCAATAACATATGCCAGAATTTGTCCACTTGCACCCATAACACCTTGTATATAAAACTCATAGCTCCACAACACAGCCACACCAATAACATATGCCAGAATTTGTCCACTTGCACCCATAACACCCTGTATATAAAACTCATAGCTCCACAACACAGCCACACCAATAACATATGCCAGAATTTGTCCACTTGCACCCATAACACCCTGTATATAAAACTCATAGCTCCACAACACAGCCACACCAATAACATATGCCAGAATTTGTACACTTGCACCCATAACACCCTGTATATAAAACTCATAGCTCCACAACATAGCCACACCAATAACATATGCCAGAATTTGTCCACTTGCACCCATAACACCCTGTATATAAAACTCACAGCTCCACAACACAGCCACACCAATAACATATGCCAGAATTTGTCCACTTGCACCCATAACACCCTGTATATAAAACTCATAGCTCAACAACACAGCCACACCAATAACATATGCCAGAATTTGTACACTTGCACCCATAACACCCTGTATATAAAACTCATAGCTCCACAACATAGCCACACCAATAACATATGCCAGAATTTGTCCACTTGCACCCATAACACCCTGTATATAAAACTCACAGCTCCACAACACAGCCACACCAATAACATATGCCAGAATTTGTCCACTTGCACCCATAACACCCTGTATATAAAACTCATAGCTCCACAACATAGCCACACCAATAACATATGCCAGAATTTGTCCACTTGCACCCATAACACCTTGTATATAAAACTCATAGCTCCACAACACAGCCACACCAATAACATATGCCAGAATTTGTCCACTTGCACCCATAACACCCTGTATATAAAACTCATAGCTCCACAACATAGCCACACCAATAACATATGCCAGAATTTGTCCACTTGCACCCATAACACCTTGTATATAAAACTCATAGCTCCACAACATAGCCACACCAATAACATATGCCAGAATTTGTCCACTTGCACCCATAACACCCTGTATATAAAACTCATAGCTCAACAACACAGCCACACCAATAACATATGCCAGAATTTGTCCACTTGCACCCATAACACCCTGTATATAAAACTCATAGCTCCACAACACAGCCACACCAATAACATATGCCAGAATTTGTCCACTTGCACCCATAACACCCTGTATATAAAACTCATAGCTCAACAACATAGCCACACCAATAACATATGCCAGAATTTCTCCACTTGCACCCATAACACCCTGTATATAAAACTCATAGCTCCACAACACAGCCACACCAATAACATATGCCAGAATTTGTCCACTTGCACCCATAACACCCTGTATATAAAACATAGCTCAACAACATAGCCACACCAATAACATATGCCAGAATTTCTCCACTTGCACCCATAACACCTTGTATATAAAACTCATAGCTCAACAACACAGCCACACCAATAACATATGCCAGAATTTGTCCACTTGCACCCATAACACCCTGTATATAAAACATAGCTCAACAACATAGCCACACCAATAACATATGCCAGAATTTGTCCACTTGCACCCATAACGCCCTGTATATAAAACTCATAGCTCAACAACATAGCCACAAAACATAAAGAAATTAACCACATGATAAAGAGTACAGAGATAGCTTACCTCCCTTGTGAATTATTCTTGGTATAACATTAGTTTCCCATCGTCTCACAACAATATGTGGAGCCTGGTCCTCACTGGGAATCACCACGCCCACAAAGTAACGGTACAGAACATCTCTTTCACATGGCAACTTGCACATTCCACACCATATCAACTTCCTGAAACACAATTTCTCCTTTAACAAGTCAAATTTAAGTAATAAAACTTCCAAATTTTTCTAAATAAATGTCAAAATAACTTCATTCCATTTTCCTAAAAAATGCTTTCAAAATTTGAATGTCAATTTGGCAGGTATTTAAAGGATTTCCATTTTGAGAACATGCAACTGTAACTGAGATGGGCTAAGTGAAGCAACAAGACACAGAGAGAAGGAAATTGCCACTACACATTCACTGAATAAACACAATCTAAAATATACAGTAATTGTAATTTGAGTTGTCAAATTCTTGATGTCTTCAAATGAAGGCAAAGTGCTGTAGTACAAATTATGAGCCCAGGAAATGCAATTTGAAATATGATTCATACTGATAATTATTATATTTACTTACATCCACCAAAAATGTGGTAATTACCCATTATGTGAATGCTAGATTTTATTTTTTCGTGAACTTTATTATACTTGTAGTATCCGAAACTATTAAGTAATATGGAACATGACCAATATCGATTGTAAGCAAAAAACATGAAAAATTACGAAGGAGAGATAATTGCCGATTGTGTAATCAAGAACCTTTTTGCAGTACAGTCAAGATATAGACACCACATAGTAGCATGTGTATGAGATACCAATTAGAAACGTATTGCTTATCATGTCCACAGATCTACGTAAATATGTGGCAGTGTAACACACCTAACAGATACAAATTACACACCTGTATTCACCAAACTAAATTGTGTAACGTTTCTTTTGGTTGGAAGATTACCTCACTGGAATTTGAGGGTACCATTTGCTGTTTGGTGTGGGGGGGTGTCAATTCTTCCTTGCGGGCTAGCACAGCGGCGAGCTTGCATGACTTTTTTTATCAGTAGTCCCATATTTTGCTTGCATCCAGGGTGTAGTACGGGTCAACATGCAGTATGAGTAATTAAAGTTCAAATTTACCTTGTGGAACTAGTTTATTTTCACTCACACACAAACATATACACTTCGATACCATGGATTGGCATCCTTTTTCATACGTACAGGGTTCACTTGTCGATTCTTAAGACTTGTGCAATAAAACAGTGCAATATAGTGTTAAAAATGTGTGAAGTGTTTTGGTAAATATGAAACATCCGGAAGTTGAATTAAACACCATGTACTATCTTTCACAAAAGTAAATACCCATCTTCAGCTAAACCTGCACAAAGGGTCACCTAATTCTCAGGCGTGCTTGCATAGATGGTATGAGAATTAAATTAGTCATGTGCTTCCCTTGCTGTTCAATGGATGTGGCAGCCATGTCACCTCTTAGCTCACCCACCTTACAGTTCTAAATAGCAATATTTCAGGAATCCTTCTACATGAGACAGAATATTGACTAATAGAAAATTGTTCATGTAAATATTTTTATAAGAGTGTGTAAATTTTTAATTCTTTTAATTTGAATGTATAAGGGACCTAATTTTTTCAATACTCAAAATAGACAATGTCTTCTCAATTGTTTGAGTTCGACCAATGAGAACTGTTGCGCGGATGAATACAAAAGAATGGCGGTGTTGCGTTATACCCACGCCAAAAACTACTTTCATTAGCGTCTGTGACTTCAAACTGTAAGGACGTATAAGTGTTGATAGCGTGTGAATATGTGAATTACATCCAAACTTCTAACCGGCATGGACGCTATCCAATTTTAAGAGTTGTTAACTAATTGCTTTGTGAAAAGAAGTGTAGATGAACGAATAAATGTGTTTATAACAAAAGTACGTTGATTTATGCATTCCATTCCACGACCACCTCCCCTGAAAAGAAGAGTGGCGTCTGCTCCAACAAACTTTACACCCTTTAGCAAAAACAGTGCTCCATTTGCTCCCATATTCACGCTAATATGTGGTAATCACTTTTTAATAAATCCCCGCCACAAATGGCGCCCAACGTGGGGCGCGAATTTGGAGTGGAATGCAAAGTTGAGAGTGCGAAGTGCTAACACCAAAAGAACGCTATCTTATCGTGAAGGAGAAAGACGCCATTAGACCATCGTCTGATATCAACAAAACATCGATACACGGAGAATCAACGAGGGAAAAACACCGGAGATCATCTAGCGAAGCCAACTACCCAGGAGACGTAAATAACCGGACGAAGAACCAGCAGAAAAGAAAGTAGGATCAAAATTTTTTATTTTTTTTACGTACATTTGATTTCCATGTTATTGAGAAACGGCAAAACGACAGGACTTTCAACATTAAGTGAATTAGATAAAGGAATTAAAATGTCGCGAAAAGAGTTAGAAACAGGAGTGGGGGAAGGGGCAGATAGGCCTAGTTACCAGGAAGGATTAGAAGGTGAACAGGCGGAAATAAGCAAAGATCAAAGGTTAATGATGATGATATTTGAAAGACTAGAACAGAATATGAAGGAAATAGGTCAGAAACTGGAACAAAATAAGGTAGAATTAGGTCAGAAAATGAAACAAAATAACATAGAATTGAAACAGGATATGGAACAAAGTTTAGGTCAGAGTATAGGTCAAAAAATAGAGGGAGTGAGAGAGGACTTGGAAAATAATAAAAAAGAAATAGAACAGAAAATGGAGGAAGTGAGAAAAGAAATAGAACAGAAAATGGAATTAGGTAGACAGAACTTAGAACAGCAAATGGAATTAGGTAGACAGAACCTAGAACAGAAAATAGAATTAGGGAGACAGGAGTGTAAAGAAAATATGAAAGTAATGGAAACTAATTTAAAATTAGTTCACAAAAACTTAAATGAAACAAAGGAAGCCTTAGAAGCTAGGATAGAAATGGTAGGAGATAGAATGGGAAAGATAGAATCAGAGATGAAAGAGAATAAAATAGTGTTGGAAGAAGAAATTGCTAGATGTAGGGATGAAATAACAGAATGTAATACAAGTGTAGACTGTAAGATAACAAATGTAAAAACAGAAATAACTGAGGAATTAAGGAAAGAGATTGAGGTTGTAAAGAAAGACATTATTAATGAAACTGTAGAACAAATAGTAGTTCCTAAAATTAAGACAATGAATGATGTGATGCTTTCACAACAGGATGCTATAAATAATATGAAACAAAGCCACTTAGAAATAAAGAATGATTTAAAATCAATTTGTGAAGAAATGAAAAAAGGGAAAGAAAATTTGGCTAATGTAAATGATGTTGTGAAGGCATTACAAAGACAAGATGATTTAGATGTAAGTAATGTACAAGATGAGAGTTACTTGAGTAATGTACAAAATGTTGACTCACCATACAGAGAAAGGGGTTCACAACCAAACAATGACACAACACATAACACATGTTACACCAACAGCATATTGCATGAAATTACACCACCTACATTTGACGAGGAGAAGGGAGACGATCCAAAACTCTTTGTTAAAGAGATGGAGGAATACTTTAAAGTGAAAAGGATACCAAACGAGCTTAGGATGATGATAATTAAGAAAAGCTTAAAAAACAAGGCATTAGAATGGCTCAGGTTAACACTAGCTGGTCACGAGTCTTATAGCTCATTCAGAAATTTATTCCTATCAAGATATTGGGGCCCAGCTAAACAAAACCAAACTAGGGTAGAGCTAGCGACAGGTAGATACGATCCAGCCAAAGGATTGTCATTAGTCGACTATTTCATGAAAGTAGCCAACAAAGGAAAGCTATTAGACCCTAACTTGTCGGAGGCAGAACTAATTGCCAGCATAACGAGACATTTCCCAGACACAGTGAGAACAGGATTAATTGTTGCAAGGCCAGTAGATTTTGCAGATATGATAGAACTGCTGACAGCCTTCGAAACACAAAATGGTCGACCTAATGAACATAGACATAGGAACGGTCACCCAAACTCACCCATCCTAAACCGAAACACGGCTACGAACAACCAAAGCGAAGGAGAACATACAAATACTAGGAGTACCCATGAAAGGGGGAGAGGGGCACACCATTTCCCACAACCACATAATCATGGCGAGAGGATGGAGAACACAAGACAGCGGTACCACGACACAATACCGAGGGGTGAATCGAGGTACAGAACGCACAGGTATGATCGTGGAAGACCAGGAGATCGTACCCATCAAGTGAATCATATACGATTCTGTAGGGAATACATGAACAGCCATAGGCCGTCGTACAATAGGGGTTCACGTCAAAGGGGCAGAAACCAAGGGAACATCGACAACATAAGACAACAGGAACAGAATGAAAATGTGCCGGATAGGACCGATACTGCACAGAATACAGAAACTACGATCACCTCCAACGTCCAGGAAAACTAAGTACAAGTCAACTTTGTGTCCCGGAAGTTGACCTGTGTGGCAGTAGGGGCGATATTGACCAATATAATGTAGGTACCTTGAGAAGACAGGCGAGTGAAAGAAAGGAGATAACCAATCCACCAATGATTAGGCTGAAGGTATGGGGTATCGAATTGCCAGCGATGATCGATACAGGAGCCAGCACATCAGTATGTGACGAACAGCTGTTCCAAGAACTGATAACTAAAAGAAATGCTGAATTCTTGCCTGTGTGCGGAGTATATTGCAGCACAGCAATTGGCAAGAAGAAAGAACATGTTAAATACCAGGTAAGGCTGGTAATTGAAATCGGAAGTTGGAAGTTCGATTTCATTGCCCTAGTAATACCAAGATTAACAGCTACCCTAATCATTGGCAGTGATTTGCTTAACCTTTGGAGGTCAGTAATTAACTATGACCTACATGAATTTATCATTAAGGAAGGAGCCTCAGAATGCACTGCGAAGTTCCTGGAGGAAGAAACATGCCAGGAGGAACCAGACCAGACAGGGATCCATCCGGACGAACAATTCTTTGTGGAAAACATCAATGTCCACGAGAATAGATTGGTAGACGTAAGAGTAAATAAGAAGAAAACAGGTTGGACGAGCGATGAAGAAACTAACGTTTGCAGCCATTGGATCTGCACAGAAGACGAGTATGTTGCCTGGGACAACTACCAACCTGAACCACTACCAACAGATGGAGAAGAATCGATATTACAGCTAATCGATGAGAAGGTCTGGGGGGCACATGGCATCTCTGAAGAGGAAAGAAACCAACTTCGGAAAATATTGGTTAAAAACAGGAAAGTTTTCAATAAAAAGCCAGGTACGTGTAACAAGTACGTACATACCTTTACAGTAACAGATATTACCCCCTACTCACACAAATCCAGGCCCATCCCCAACTCCATCAGGGAGGAAGCTGACAGAGTAATCCAGAAAATGTTAGCGGACGGAATAATTGAGCCGTCGGACTCATGTTATGTGAATCCAGTAGTATGGGTCCATAAGAAAGGGGGAAAATTAAGGATGACCATCGACGCAAGGAAGATAAATGCACATACCTTGCCGGATCACTACAGGCCTGAGGGGGTAGACCAACTAATATCAAAATTGAAAGGAGGCCAACATTTCACTAGTCTTGACTTGACAGCATCATTCTGGCAAATTCCTCTTCATCCAGATGTCAGGAAATATACCTGTTTCTTACACAAGGGAAAGGTATACCAATTTTCAAAATGTGCCTTCGGACTATCGACCAGTAGCAGTGCACTACTGAGAGCTCTGGACAAAGTTTTTGGAGATACCATCGAGACTTTTGTGACGCAATATGTAGACGACTTTCTAATATACAGTGAGAATCCCGAGTCGCACTTACATCACATAGATTATGTATTATCCAGGTTCCAGGAAAGCAACATGACCCTAAATTTAGAAAAGTGTGAATTTTTCGTCAAAGAGGCTATTCGACAAGGTTCCAGACATAATACCAAGATTGGATGCCAAGATAGGCAAATTTAGGGACATACTATTTAAACTGCATGGTCGCGACGTAAAGAAATGGAAGATGATGGTACCAAATTCCTTACAGGATAGGGTCATTTTGGCATTCCACCACTCGATGCTTCACTCCGGTACTGAGAGGACAATGCTTGCCATCGAGGAGGTATTGTACATTAAACATCTTGGCAAGAAGGTCAGGAAGTTAATTTCCTCATGCGACCTATGCCAAAAGGCCAAGCCAATTAATGTAAAGTACGATGTCATCCCACAATCCATTGTGAGGAATGAAAAAAATGCATTGGTGTGTATTGACGAGCATGGAGAGCTGCCTAGGGGTAAAGATGGAAACAGATACATATTTGTCATGTTTGATGTCTTTACAAAATTCACCAAAATATACCCCATCAAGAACATCAAAAGCAGAACATGCCTAGATAAAATCGTCAAGGACTACATCCCAAAATATGGGAGAATAAAATGTATCCTATCGGACAATGCGACCATGCATAAGAGCAAATTGTTTCAGAACACTTTAGAAACATTAGGAATAAAATTGTACTATTCCTCAGCATATTATCCCCAGGGAAACCCGACTGAGAGAATCATGAGGGATATAAGTATTTATTTTCGTTTGCTCTGCCACAGAGACCACACTTCCTGGACGGAAAAATGCGGATATATAGAGGAGGTGATTAACCATTCGGTGAACCCCACGACCAAGTTCGCACCTATCGAGCTAATGACCAACACGAAACCAAGAAAATTAGCAATTGACATTGACACTACCAT
This sequence comes from Tenodera sinensis, assembly GCA_030765045.1. NCBI lineage: Eukaryota > Metazoa > Arthropoda > Insecta > Mantodea > Mantidae > Tenodera > Tenodera sinensis. The sequence continues at coordinate 209,198,305 of CM060963.1, forward strand.
GGCTGCCCAAAGAGAATTATCAGAGAAAGAAAAATGTCAATTGGCGTTCAGAAGATTACAACAGAAGGCTGAAAAAGGGAGGAACAAGGTGAAGAGATTCGTCAGGAAATGGTCCCCACAAATTGGAGAAAAGGTGCTCTTAAAAAGCCACAAAGCATCCAAGGCATCTGAGAAGAGATCTGGGAAGATGGAACTATTGTATACTGGACCACTGGTCATAACAAAACAGCTGGGTGACCATACATATGAGCTACAGAATACAAATGGCAAGTTGGTAGGAAGATACCACAAAAATAAATTGAAGCCATACAAAGAAAGAGCCAGATAACCTTTGTCAACGAATGTGTAAGGCAGGAGTAATAGAGATGAAAGAAGATAATAATTTTTGATGGGTTACTTATAGGAAATTATGTTCAGAATAGGATTACAACAAGGAAAAAAAAAAAAAAAAGATCAACATGGTCATTGGCTATATCGACCACAAAGAGCATTGTCAACAGAGACAGATGAGGACACTGATTGTCATTAAATAAATGAATCATAGCGACGAAAGATAATATGTTTTTGACATAAGGATGTCAGGGACAAAAATAAAAATGAATTAATTATGATGAAAAAGATATAATATTCCGACACAAAGATGTCGAGGGTAAATGGAGAAGAAAAATAATACAATTACAGAATAATTGTAAGTATAGAAGTTTTCTCTTATAGAAATAAGAGACAAAGAGATGACAATTAGTGAAATGAGGAAAACCATAACCAGAAAAACAATGCCCATGAATTGAGATGAACATAGCCAATGATAAGCTCGAAGAAATGTTGAACCAAACAACAATGAATAATAACCCAATCAAGAAAGTTAGTACCATTAGTAACATCAGAGTTTAAGAACCGACTCAATAACCTGCCTATACATAAGCTTATAAGACAAAGAAGGCAAAGAACTGAATAAAATATTGCCATAAATATGATCAAAATCATTAGCTCAAAATTTGTATCCTGTTTTTCTCTCCTCATAGCAATGAATACAAGTCAAAAACCACATGAAACACTTAAATTATATTTGTGTCAATGTCAAATGTACAATAACTGAGTATGTGTTGTATAAGAACTGAATATGTGTTGTATAATAACAACATGTATGATATGATAACTGGATATATTGTGTAATAACTGAATATATTGAGTAATAACTAAATGCTTTATGCCAAAACTGGATGTGTATTGTGTAATAGCTGAATATGTATTGCATAATAACAGAACATATGTGATGTGATAGCAAGATATATTGTACAACAACTGAATATGTATTGTGTAATGATTGGACATGTTGTACAGTATTCAAATGTGATATACAATAACTGAATATGTATTGTATAATGACTGAAGGTGTGTTGTATAATAACAACATATATGATATGATGACTGGATATATTGTGTAATAACTGAATATATTGAGTAATAACTAAATGCTTTATGCAAAAACTGAATGTGTATTGTGTAATAACTGAATATGTATTGCATTAAAACAGAACACATATGTGTTATGATAGCAGGATATATTGTGCAATAACTGAATATGTATTGTATGATAATTGGACATGTTGTGTAGTAATCAAATGTGTTGTACAATAACTGGATATGTATTGTATAATAATTGAATGCATTGTGTAGCAATCGAATATGTGAAGTTTATAAAGACATGCTGTATCATGTCAAAACAAAGGACAAAGACAAACAGTGAAGAAGACTGTAAAGAAAAAAAAAATATATATTGTACAAAGTGATTGAATCATAGAAGTAGGGAGAAGTATTGTATTGTGTTTCAAGATTGTATATAAGGTGACAACTTGAAAAACAAAACAAGGGGCATATGAGACAGAATATTGACTAATAGAAAATTGTTCATGTAAATATTTTTATAAGAGTGTGTAAATTTTTAATTCTTTTAATTTGAATGTATAAGGGACCTAATTTTTTCAATACTCAAAATAGACAATGTCTTCTCAATTGTTTGAGTTCGACCAATGAGAACTGTTGCGCGGATGAATACAAAAGAATGGCGGTGTTGCGTTATACCCACGCCAAAAACTACTTTCATTAGCGTCTGTGACTTCAAACTGTAAGGACGTATAAGTGTTGATAGCGTGTGAATATGTGAATTACATCCAAACTTCTAACCGGCATGGACGCTATCCAATTTTAAGAGTTGTTAACTAATTGCTTTGTGAAAAGAAGTGTAGATGAACGAATAAATGTGTTTATAACAAAAGTACGTTGATTTATGCATTCCATTCCACGACCACCTCCCCTGAAAAGAAGAGTGGCGTCTGCTCCAACAAACTTTACACCCTTTAGCAAAAACAGTGCTCCATTTGCTCCCATATTCACGCTAATATGTGGTAATCACTTTTTAATAAATCCCCGCCACATACATTAACGGGCAAACATTGCAAATTTAACTTCAGTGCACCTGCAGAAAATGTGTTCTTATGGTGGTTTATTAAATTGTGGACTGGAACTAAAATGATTCCAGTGTTGGGTGCTACACTTAGAGACATGATTTTAATCAGCGAGACGCAGTTCGTGTGTTGCCTATAGCGCAACCGGCTAAGGCATGTTCGTTCAAATCTACGGTGATGGGCTAACATTAGTTTGAATCCCACTCAACATTCTTTTTTATTTCCCTTTTCCTTGTTTCTTTCTTAATGGGAACATTGTTATTTATATAACCCGTGTGAAATATAACATTATACAAACTAATGAAATCTATTTCTTTACATATTTTTATTCCGCATAGCGTTGTAAGTTTCCCGCCGTCCTATGAATGCTGCAATACGAATGGAATTTTAAAACTGAATGCTTTATAAGATATTTGCAATTGCTGAAAATAAAGTAGGGAACACGCCTACCTCAACTGTCAATCATGCCTCTCGAAATTAATATTTCCCTTTAAATATTCGCATTCAAAGGCATCTCTATAAATTTCATAGACTATCACCATATTAAAATATATAAGGGAGTAGTAGTGTAAAATATGGTTTTAATGGTCATGAAATGCATTGTTACAAGATGTGGATGCTAGGAAATAATGTAATTAGTGATACATTAAACACAACAGAATGCAGTTGCAGATTACTTCAGCGGTAGCAACCTTTGCACCTAGCAAAATTGCCATGTCGTTATTTCCAAGCACTACACAATGTTGCCATGTCCCCACCAACTAAACTCAATTTCTAGCAGTGTGCCTTCATCCAATTCTCCATTCCAGATAAAAAGCTGCAGAGAATTAAGCAGGCTTGTATGTAAGATTTGAAGCTTTCACGGCGAGCGTTATGGATCAAGGCTTCACGGGTGATCAGCCGTGTCAGATTTATGAAGGTCGAGCTTTCGGCCATTGTAGATTCCATGGCCATCTTCAGGTCGAAAGCTCGACCTTTATAAATCTGACATGGCTGATCACCCATAAAGCCTTGATCCACAATTAAGCAGGTTTGTTAATTTTGTATTTCAGAAAATAAACATGCGAAAGCCTGAGATGAAAGCCCCCGGGCAGCTAGAAGTTCCAAATTCCATGGTCAGTGCCTAGACCTCTCGGCCATTCTTCACTTGGTCTTTCGTGCTGTATCATATGATATTACGGTTGTTGCCAGTAGCTTGGCAGCTAATTTCAGTGCAAGACAGAAAGTTCGTAGCAATTGTGATGATTTATAGGGGCAGTGATATTCTAAACATGAGGTGATATCTGATAGTATTATAGTTCACTAAAATTAACTTATGAGTCAAACCCTCCACATTGCGTAAGAATAGATATCTGCTTTGTAAACTGGAGATTAAAATCAAATTTTCTTTGCAAGGAATCGGCAACTTTATCTTCCTTTCACGTTTTCAATCATGTCTGAATTTAATTCTAACACCCATAATAAGTCATTCATCTTTAGATATGAGTTGTTATTTGGTGTAAGTAGTTATTAAAACCAAAAATCATTATTATTATATCTAATGGAAGAGTTAAGGCAAAAGTTAAGAGTATATATTAGTTTCGAACATGTGTTTAGTAAATGAGAGTGATGAATCATGGTCATTATACACCAATGGGATGATGATTATTTCTGTAGCTGTTAATATTTAGGCTGACCCAAACTTTGAGGCTCATGTGAAAAATAGCAGAGCACCTCTGTTAAGGCAGCAGCTTCTAACATTTTTAGGAAATTTAATGAAAATAATCTTTCAGAGCATGATGATTTAAAAACCTTAACTGGAAATAGCACTTAAACATTTTCTGTGTGTAAGTGAAATCAAAGCGATTATTGGTGCTCCATTTTACAGGACGTCAAAAAATAAAACTTTGCGCAGGGTGATAGTCACTTTATTTGCACAGAAGACCAAAACCAAACGAGACTCTTACATTAAAAGCACCTTTTAGTGCTACAAATATTAAATAAAATACATGTTTAATAAGTGACCCTTTTTGAAAGCCTTCTTGAAGATAGGCATATATTCTGTGTAGGTAATAAATATAAATTAATTATTGATTTAAATAAGGAAAAATTGAAGCTATTAACATTGAAGCAACAAGATTCTAAAGTAAGAAAAAATTAGAAACTAAAAACTTCACTTATCTTAGTATGATTTGCTGACCCTGGGTTTCAAGCTGTGTCCAGCTCATTCTCAAAGCCATATAAACAAACTCATTGCCAAGCTACAATCTTTTGTTTTTTCTGAAAAACAATTATTCTTATTCAATTTTTATTTACCAATCTCTGAAAACAAAAATTTATAAATACAATCTATAGATGGTAATTCGAAGTTCATGACACAGTTCCTGTTTTTTAAAATAAAAATTTTTTCCCAAACCATTAAATCTATAGGATTACTTAATTGTTTTAATAATTTAACTTCTGGATTAATTTCATGATTAAATGACCAAAAATGATCTGCCACAGCTGATTTATCAGTTTGTTTATATTTAATATTTCTAAAATGTTCTTTTATTCTGGTTTCTAGATGATGTTTAGTTTTACCAATATAAACTTTATCACAATCTAAACAGCTAAATTGATAAATAATAAAATATAAAAGTTTTAATCCTTTTGCACATAAATTTGCTGTTTTAATAGTTTAATTTATAGGTTAATAAATATACCCCTTAACAAAGATGAATTTGACATAGAATATAAACACATTATTAACACTGCAGTAATTAATGGTTTTAATACAGATTTTATACATAAAAGGATAAGTGGAATTTAAGTATCAAAAAGCTGTCAAAGAAGTTTCAACCCTTAAAAAAATAAAAGATAATTGTATTTTTAAAAAGTTTACTTACCATCCATGGGCTAATTAAAAATTTACCAGGATTTTTAAAGAATATGGAATAAATTTGGTCCCTCAAAATAAATTTAATATACAAAGTAATTATTATTTATTTATGCCAACAAACTTACTGTTGGTGTTTTTAAACACACAAGCCGTGTGTGGGCAAAGTTTAAGAGGTAGAACTGGAACTTAAAAATTCAATGCCACAACTGGGATTTGAACCACAGACCTTCCGCTTGCCGGGCGGACGCTCTAACCACTGAGCTATTGTGACAAACTACCAGAATGGCATCAAATTCTCATTCTGGTAGTTTGTCACAATAGCTCAGTGGTTAGAGCGTCCGCCCAGCAAGCGGAAGGTCTGTGGTTCAAATCCCAGTTGTGGCATTGAATTTTTAAGTTCCAGTTCTACCTCTTAAACTTTGCCCACACACGGCTTGTGTGTTTAAAAACACCAACAGTAAGTTTGTCGGCATAAATAAATAATAATTACCATGTGAAGGTTATTTAATCCTGGGATATAAAGTACTTACAATAGTAAGTCACCATTGGGGTAATTGTTTCTGATGTGAGACTGCCTTTGTGGTTTACCAGGAGAAATACGAACTGGCTTGAGAATTTGATGCCATTCTGGTAGTTTGTCACAATAGCTCAGTGGTTAGAGCGTCCGCCCGGCAAGCGGAAGGTCTGTGGTTCAAATCCCAGTTGTGGCATTGAATTTTTAAGTTCCAGTTCTACCTCTTAATATACAAAATTTACTTAATTTTTCAAAAAAAGATAAAATACCAAACTATAAAAAATCTGGCATTTATCAATTTAGCTGTTTAGATTGTGATAAAGTTTATATTGGTAAAACTACACGTCATCTAGAAACCAGAATAAAAGAACATTTTAGAAATATTAAATATAAACAAACTGATAAATCAGCTGTGGCAGATCATTTTTGGTCATTTAATCATGAAATTAATCCAGAAGTTAAATTATTAAAACAATTAAGTAATCCTATAGATTTAATGGTTTGGAAAAAATTTTTATTTTAAAAAACAGGAACTGTGTCATGAATTTCGAATTACCATCTATAGATTGTATTTATAAATTTTTGTTTTCAGCGATTGGTAAATAAAAATTGAATAAGAATAATTGTTTTTCAGAAAAAATAAAAGATTGTAGCTTGGCAACGAGTTTGTTTATATGGCTTTGAGAATGAGCTGGACACAGCTTGAAACCCAGGGTCAGCAGCAAATCATACTAAGATAAGTGAAGTTTTTAGTTTCTAATTTGTTCTTACTTTAATTATTGATATTAGCTATTCCATTATCTTTTGTCAGTCATTAATAAAAATAAACCAAACGGACTCAAACTCCATACTTAACACTGCGATACTCGTGCTTGTTATAGAACTATTTTCTTATTCCTCTAAATTAATGTAAGGGAATACCTAGGGAGGAATAAAAATATTTTTTAAAAAGATTTCTAAAGATGCTAACGAACTTTCCGCCTTGCACTGAAATTAGATGCCAAGTTAGTGGCAACAACCGTAATATCATATGATACAGCATGAATGACCAAGTGAAGAATGGCCGAGAGGTCTAGGCACTGACCGTGGAATTCGGAACTTCTAGCTGCCCGGGGCTTTCATCCCAGACTTTGCATGTTTATTTTCTGAAATACTAATTAACAAACCTGCTTAATTCTCTGCAGCTTTTTATCTGGAATGGAGAATTGGATGAAGGCACACTGCTAGAAATTGAGTTTAGTTGATGGGGACATGGCAACATTGTGTAGTGCTTGGAAATAACGACATGGCAACTTTGCTAGGTGCAAAGGTTGCTACCGCTGAAGTAATCTGCAACTGCATTCTGTTGTGTTTAATGTATCACTAATTACATTATTTCCTAGCATCCACATCTTGTAACAATGCATTTCATGACCATTAAAACCATATTTTACACTACTACTCCCTTATATATTTTAATATGGTGATAGTCTATGAAATTTATAGAGATGCCTTTGAATGCGAACATTTAAAGGGAAATAATTTTAGGAGGCATTACTGACAGTTGAGGTAGGCATGTTCCCTACTTTATTTTCAGCAATTGCAATTAATATCTTATAAAGCGTTCAGTTTTAAAATTGCAATCGTACTGCAGCATTCATAGGACGGCGGGAAAGTTACAACACCATGCGGAATAAAAATATGTAAAGAAATAGATTTCATTAGTTTGTATAATGTTATATTTCACACGGGTTATATAAATAATGATGTTCCTGTTAAGAAAGAAACAAGGAAAAGGGAAATAAAAAAGAATGTTGAGTGGGTTTTGAACTAATGTTAGCCCACCACCGTAGATTTGAACGAACATGCCTTAGCCAGTTGTGCTATAGGCAACACACGAACTGCGTCTCGCTGATTAAACTCACATCTCTAAATGTAGCACCCAATAGTGGAATCATTTTAGTTCTACTCCACAATTTAATAAACCACCATAAGAACACATTTTCTGCAGGTGCACTGAAGTTAAATTTGCAATGTTTGCCCGTTAATGTAGAAGGATTCCTGAAATATTGCTTTTTAAAACAGTGAGGTGAGTGAGCTAAGAGGTGACATGGCTGCCACGTCCTTTGGACAGCAAGAGAAGCACATGACTAATATGATTCTCATAGCATCTACGCAAGCATGCCTGAGAATTATGTGACCCTTTGTGCAGGTTTAGCTGAAGATGGGTATTTACTTTTGTGAAAGATAGTACATGGTGTTTAATTCAACTGCCGGATGTTTCATATTTACCAAAACACTTCACACATTTTAACACTATATTGCACTGTTTTATTGCACAAGTATTAAGAATGCACCTTTAGGAACAATAATTGACACACATAACATGTTATTTATTTGTGTAAATGTCTGGAAACTGCACTTAACTGAGGCAAGGTGCTCAAACTTGAGCAACTTAAGCTGTTGCCAACATCGGCACATGGTGTTGCAAGTTTCCCTGTTTGCAGAATTTCCTGCATATCTTGCTCACAGGTTTCTCACTTTTCACACGTTGGCATACCACTTTCCCCTAACTTCCCCTACCTCAATTCTACCCCTACTACGTGCCTTCTGCCTATAGCTTATGCTGACTAACAAGGTTTCAAAAAGGTTATTTTTAACAGTTTCGGGAGGCAGTATCATGATCTTAAAACAACAATAATGTACTGTCGTTGTTCATCAAGGTGCCCAACATTCCCTTACATAAGTATCAGTGACGAAAATTTTATTTTAGTATATATGAAACATTATCTGAACTTCCATATTGCAAGAGGTTTGTCTATTCCCAAAAACAGCTTACCCTTCATCATCCCTTTCTTCTTCATCCTTATTGAGTGGCAAGGCTCCCTTGTTACTCCAACTACCAAGTTCTCCACAGTTGCCAACAACAAACACACTCTCTCCTGGGAGTGTGTCGGCACTCACACAAAACTTCCACTCTCGTTTGGCCTCCCTCATCATATGTGCAGGCTGCCAAGTACTTGCAACACAACTACCTCAACTGAAATTATACAAAAAGTCAGTGATAAGTGCATTTAAACTACTCAGCCTCAGCTTGTTTTGTTTCTACAACAAAGTAAATTAGACCAGAGTGCCAAACATGCAGTAGACATAATTCTGCACAAAGAATAACTGACATTTATAAATCGCAGGAATGTGATCAATCTGCCATCTACGGACAAATACCTATCTACTAGGTACCCTTAATTGTTACTGACAAGTTCTCCACCAGCTCATAGTCCCTGACAGAAATGCAACAAGTCTTTGTACACAGTGATATGTGAAGTTGGACGTAATATAAGTGCATTCCTGCCAGGGATCATGAGCTGGTTAACAGACTGTAGCAGTTTAAAGTTGGTAAGGAGTGAAGCCACATGTTGGGAATGAGAGAACAAAGTTAAACAAGACTGCTATAGAAACATTTCAACATCTTTGTAGAGCCTATGGGGAGTCAACGTCTCGTGCTGCATTTTTCTATTGGCATAAAGCATTCAAAAGTGGAAGAGAAGGAGGAATTTGCAAGCTCCTGGTGTAGCTGTTAGGGAACCTGCAAATATGCTATTCATATCGGTGGGAAGCACCCACACAATTTTAAGGAATCATTTAAATATGTGCTAACTGCTGTTCAGTTGACAACAGTGTATCCAAGAGGTGCTGATGAGTCATGGCTGTATGCCATCACAAACAGAGCACAGAGTCGGTAGTCCCAATAAAAACATGCATCCACAAATGTGCAAATAAGGCATTACTTCCCCAGGGGTCAAACAGAGACTGCACACTATTATCGTAGCGTTCTTCAACAACAGCATCTGGTTGGCAACTGGAAGCTTAAGCTTCACTACGACAATGCACGTCCTCACATACTGACACCTGTTACAATGTTTCTGACCAAGAAAGGCATCTCCACAATTCCCCACTCACCCTATAGTCCAGATCTAGCACTGTGCGACTTTTTTGTTTCCAGCTGCCAAAAAAGATCTCAAAGGACGATGGTTTGACTCCGAGAATGCTGCAGTGAAGGCTTTAGAGGTGGTTGTGAACTGGATTTGAGGACGTCTTCTAAAAGTGGATGAAAGGTGGGATAAGTGTATTCCACTTAACGGAGACCATACTGAAGGAAAAAAATTGATTTTAACTGAATTCTTAATAATAATAATTAAAATAATTCTTAATAATAAAGTTACAAAACTCAACTGTACACACTGTATTTAATAAATTAATTAATAAAGCTATTATAGCATCAGTCTCAGTCTTTGAATAAGTTTAAATGTACTTAAATATTTTGAACTGTAAAAAAATTGTTTTATTTTTTTAGCTAATTCAAATGCCAATTCAAATCATAATTTTCTCACAATTCAGTTATCAAATAACACATGTTAAAGTCAAAAAATCATAATTTCAATTCAGTTAATTTCATTACATGTGCTGAGGGGCATGTGTAAGGTCGTCAACAGCTAAATAGGCACTTGGCAACTATGAGGTTAGCCCTAATCTCTTCCAATACAGCAATAACACGACTGGAAAACATAGGACTATCTCGTTTATAAGTAAGTGAATCCTGTAGCTGTTGACGACCTTAACTTGGTGCACCACAAGGACCCCCAAGTGCCATTCCTGTTCACAAACATTTTTAACGCAAAATATTCTGATAAATGAAGCATCAAATGAATATTTAAGGTTCTTCTTCTTACTAAGGCACTACAACTTTACAAAACTTTTGGCCTTCTCAACAATTTGTTTCCAGACTTTTCTATTTTGTATGCAAACAGGCCAATTTTTTAGTTTCATATGCTTAATGTCATCAAGCACATCATGTAACCATCTATTTAGTATTAGTTACATTGGGGTCCATTTATATGTTCTTAAAACCATTCTATCATCTGGAGTACAATTTGTGTGTCCAAACCATTCTAATCTTAAAGCCTTTATATGGCTAATGATATTTTCATTATTGATTAATTCATTTAATGTTATTATAACGTATTCTCCATGTATTATCATTTTGTTTCACTGCTCCAGTATGTAAGATTCTCTTTCGAATACCATTAGCTTTTGTTTATTTGTTTCGTTAAGGACCCAAGTTTCACACGCAGGTTACAATACGTCTGATGATGGATTTGTATATTACTCTTTTGCTGACTTAGATACTAATTTACGCCTAAATAGAAATTTGTTTGCATAGAATGCTCTCTTACCTAGAGCAATTCTTTCTTTTATTTCATTCTTTATATCATTGTTATTATTGATTACAGATCCAAGGTATTTAAAAGAATCCACTCCTTACAATTTTGTATTTTCTATTATTATATCTTTAGTCTTTTCTTTCTTTGCAGCGCACTTTAAATGTTTAGTTTTATCTACATTTATCATTAAGCCATATTATTAACTAAGGTTATTCCTTATTATTGCTGCAGTTGCGTATGAGAGAATTATTTCAAAAAGTCAAAAAATAAAGTGGCAGCACAGTGGTTGAAGGACACAGCTTCATACCAAGAGATAGCATAGCACACAATGTGCATCACTTCAGTCATACAAACACTATTGCTTCTCTCCTGGAAGATGCCCTAATAGACTCTATTGCATAGCACACAATGTGCAACACTTCAGTCATACAAACACTATTGCTTCTCTCCTGGAAGATGCCCTAATAGACTCTATTGCTGCCAGCCACAATGTGCATCACTTCAGTCATACAAACACTATTGCTTCTCTCCTGGAAGATGCCCTAATAGACTCTATTGCATAGCACACAATGTGCAACACTTCAGTCATACAAACACTATTGCTTCTCTCCTGGAAGATGCCCTAATAGACTCTATTGCTGCCAGCCACAATGTGCATCACTTCAGTCATACAAACACTATTGCTTCTCTCCTGGAAGATGCCCTAATAGACTCTATTGCATAGCACACAATGTGCAACACTTCAGTCATACAAACACTATTGCTTCTCTCCTGGAAGATGCCCTAATAGACTCTATTGCTGCCAGCCACAATGTGCATCACTTCAGTCATACAAACACTATTGCTTCTCTCCTGGAAGATGCCCTAATAGACTCTATTGCTGCCAGCCACAATGTGCATCACTTCAGTCATACAAACACTATTGCTTCTCTCCTGGAAGATGCCCTAATAGACTCTATTGCATAGCACACAATGTGCATCACTTCAGTCATACAAACACTATTGCTTCTCTCCTGGAAGATGCCCTAATAGACTCTATTGCATAGCACACAATGTGCATCACTTCAGTCATACAAACACTATTGCTTCTCTCCTGGAAGATGCCCTAATAGACTCTATAGCATAGCACACAATGTGCATCACTTCAGTCATACAAACACTATTGCTTCTCTCCTGGAAGATGCCCTAATAGACTCTATTGCATAGCACACAATGTGCATCACTTCAGTCATACAAACACTATTGCTTCTCTCCTGGAAGATGCCCTAATAGACTCTATTGCATAGCACACAATGTGCATCACTTCAGTCATACAAACACTATTGCTTCTCTCCTGGAAGATGCCCTAATAGACTCTATAGCATAGCACACAATGTGCATCACTTCAGTCATACAAACACTATTGCTTCTCTCCTGGAAGATGCCCTAATAGACTCTATTGCATAGCACACAATGTGCATCACTTCAGTCATACAAACACTATTGCTTCTCTCCTGGAAGATGCCCTAATAGACTCTATTGCATAGCACACAATGTGCATCACTTCAGTCATACAAACACTATTGCTTCTCTCCTGGAAGATGCCCTAATAGACTCTATTGCATAGCACACAATGTGCATCACTTCAGTCATACAAACACTATTGCTTCTCTCCTGGAAGATGCCCTAATAGACTCTATTGCATAGCACACAATGTGCATCACTTCAGTCATACAAACACTATTGCTTCTCTCCTGGAAGATGCCCTAATAGACTCTATTGCTGCCAGCCACAATGTGCATCACTTCAGTCATACAAACACTATTGCTTCTCTCCTGGAAGATGCCCTAATAGACTCTATTGCTGCCAGTCACAATGTGCATCACTTCAGTCATACAAACACTATTGCTTCTCTCCTGGAAGATGCCCTAATAGACTCTATTGCTGCCAGTCACAATGTGCATCACTTCAGTCATACAAACACTATTGCTTCTCTCCTGGAAGATGCCCTAATAGACTCTATTGCTGCCAGTCACAATGTGCATCACTTCAGTCATACAAACACTATTGCTTCTCTCCTGGAAGATGCCCTAATAGACTCTATAGCATAGCACACAATGTGCATCACTTCAGTCATACAAACACTATTGCTTCTCTCCTGGAAGATGCCCTAATAGACTCTATTGCATAGCACACAATGTGCATCACTTCAGTCATACAAACACTATTGCTTCTCTCCTGGAAGATGCCCTAATAGACTCTATTGCATAGCACACAATGTGCATCACTTCAGTCATACAAACACTATTGCTTCTCTCCTGGAAGATGCCCTAATAGACTCTATTGCATAGCACACAATGTGCATCACTTCAGTCATACAAACACTATTGCTTCTCTCCTGGAAGATGCCCTAATAGACTCTATTGCTGCCAGCCACAATGTGCATCACTTCAGTCATACAAACACTATTGCTTCTCTCCTGGAAGATGCCCTAATAGACTCTATTGCATAGCACACAATGTGCATCACTTCAGTCATACAAACACTATTGCTTCTCTCCTGGAAGATGCCCTAATAGACTCTATTGCATAGCACACAATGTGCATCACTTCAGTCATACAAACACTATTGCTTCTCTCCTGGAAGATGCCCTAATAGACTCTATTGCATAGCACACAATGTGCATCACTTCAGTCATACAAACACTATTGCTTCTCTCCTGGAAGATGCCCTAATAGACTCTATTGCATAGCACACAATGTGCAACACTTCAGTCATACAAACACTATTGCTTCTCTCCTGGAAGATGCCCTAATAGACTCTATTGCTGCCAGCCACAATGTGCATCACTTCAGTCATACAAACACTATTGCTTCTCTCCTGGAAGATGCCCTAATAGACTCTATTGCATAGCACACAATGTGCAACACTTCAGTCATACAAACACTATTGCTTCTCTCCTGGAAGATGCCCTAATAGACTCTATTGCATAGCACACAATGTGCATCACTTCAGTCATACAAACACTATTGCTTCTCTCCTGGAAGATGCCCTAATAGACTCTATTGCATAGCACACAATGTGCATCACTTCAGTCATACAAACACTATTGCTTCTCTCCTGGAAGATGCCCTAATAGACTCTATTGCATAGCACACAATGTGCATCACTTCAGTCATACAAACACTATTGCTTCTCTCCTGGAAGATGCCCTAATAGACTCTATTGCATAGCACACAATGTGCATCACTTCAGTCATACAAACACTATTGCTTCTCTCCTGGAAGATGCCCTAATAGACTCTATTGCTGCCAGCCACAATGTGCATCACTTCAGTCATACAAACACTATTGCTTCTCTCCTGGAAGATGCCCTAATAGACTCTATTGCATAGCACACAATGTGCATCACTTCAGTCATACAAACACTATTGCTTCTCTCCTGGAAGATGTCCTAATAGACTCTATTGCATAGCACACAATGTGCATCATTTCAGTCATACAAACACTATTGCTTCTCTCCTGGAAGATGCCCTAATAGACTCTATTGCTGCCAGTCACAATGTGCATCACTTCAGTCATACAAACACTATTGCTTCTCTCCTGGAAGATGCCCTAATAGACTCTATTGCTGCCAGCCACAAATCTTCCTCTGTCTTGCACCACATGTTCCCAGTCCATACACATTTTGTGTACATTCTCATCATAAGTATGACCAATGTGGTCCTGGCAGCTGGCTACCTCTGTGCCACCACAATGGGCAGCTAACACTGCACACTGTCCTACAACCTTCTGGCATGCAGCAATTTGTGTACGAGACAAGCAGACAAAAGTTGCTTGCAATTCAGTCAGCATGGACCAGGAAGCCAGTTACATGTCAGCCTGAGATGCAAGTAGCTGAGCAGTGCTTTGTGTCGTTATGCAACAGAACAGCTGTAAGTTGTAACATCATCACCAATTGTGAACTATTATTTAGTTTTGGAAGGAATAAAGTGAAATAAAAAGTAATGACTTGTCATTTGTCACTATACAAATGTTGGTAACTTGACAATCAGTTTACAGGCTTCAAGTTAGCAGTAGATGCATGCAGGGTCATTCAAATCTTAGTTTCAGCCTCTTCTAGCCATGATCCACTAGAAAAACAAGCTCAGTAACATAACACCTTTGTTTAGTTTGCAAATATCAGTGAGAAGTACCTTCAGTATTAAAATTAAACACATCACCAATGTGAAACAGCTTGCTAATCTGCAGTTCTATGTGCACTGGCTATGTTGATATTCTTATTAGACTGGCCAAACTTTAGGGACCATTCTCTAAATTAAAACTCATTGGAAAGTGCCTTAGAAATGCTATGATTCTCATGGTTTTAGTCTAGTGTCAATAGAAAAAGAATGGACACAGTGGATTAATGCAGATGAAGTCAATATCTTCGCTGATATGGAATCAAGAAAGTAAAATCTTCTCATCCTAAGTTTATAACGTTTGTACTATTAAATAAATAGTTTCTGATGTGAAGAAAATATGGACTTGGGGGCTTTGTGAAATGTTAGTTCCTTGCTTTTATTACTTCAAATTGTTCTTTTAAAAGCACTTTATGTTTACTAACTACAATTATACATACTTGAATACATCATTTTATTTTATAAAAAGTTGAGTTAATTTATTTACTCAAGACCAAGTTACTTTTATTTAGAAGAGTATGCTGTTGTTTTAGTTTGGCATGACCTTAACTCTTAACATCATCTGTTTTGTACCTACAACAATGATTGAACATCTATCTCGTGCCTAGTGTATTAATGCCTGGTAAACAGCAGTGAGGGGACCCAGATAACTCTGTGCACAAACAACTGTCTGTCAATAACAGTCAACTTCAGTGTCTGCTAACCACATTCATTGCTGAATAAACTTAAGTAGTTTTCACAGACAAACTGGCATCTATCCATGATGCACATTTGTGTCCCTATAGTGATAGCAGATTCTTAGTGATGACTTCAAATTAATTTCACTTTGTCAAGGAGTATATTAACAGCTTATATCTGGAAACAAATTCTAGTGTGCATGGCGGTACAGTGGTCGAGGGGATTGGGTTCAATAGCAGGCATGTGGGTTACCATATCATTCCATCAGTGCTCCATCTTCATTCCATGTAGCATCAGTAGAGCTGTGTTTTTTATGTAGTGGCACTTACCAAAATATGTAGTGAAAAGCAGTGAAATATGTAGAATGGGGAAAATATGTAATATCAAATATTTAATTTCAACTTATCATTTTCTTAGTTACAACATTCAAATCATATTTATACATTGTTTTTCGTCACGGTGAACAATTGTGTATTTTTCAATATTTTGTGGGGTCATTGGAAGATGTTTGTCACTGAATGTTCTTATAGACAGAGAAAGATCTTTTGTTGTCACATGATGTAACTGGGGCAAATTTTAGGAAAGGAATTTTCCCTGCAGAAATGCCCAACATCTCCATTTAGAATTTGCATACATTATGAATTGTTGACAGCCAGGATTTCTCTTCAACACATATTGCAATTTACTTAATACACTTGCACAAGTTTCTCCATGCACAGTACTTAGGTTTTCAATAGCATCCTCTATGATAGCAAGAGAATCTTGCATAGACAGTCCTGACGTTTCTAAACGTCTGATGCTTTCTGGAAGCCAGCCAAAGTTGTTCCTGATGTAGGCAGTCTGGGATTCACACAGATGCAGCACTTTCAGGATCAACAGAATCTACCACAGTCTTTGTATCACCTAGATGCTCAGTGCTTCTATCCATGTTACCCACCTCGCCAATACTGGTTCCGGAGGCAGTGGTATCCCTGCTTGTAAGAGAGCACTTGTGGAGATTTTACAAAAACCTTTGTGCTCAAATTATCCTATTAACTTGCAGAAACTTAGCTCTAATATCTTTGGCAACACATTGCAGGACATGAACAGAGTAGATAAAATGCAGCATGTTGGGATAAAACACTTTCAGAGCAGTTGCAACTTCAAGCATCTGAATACATCACTAATACCTTCCAGTTGACCATACAACTTCTAATCCATCATTGGTAAATCTCTCAATAGTTGTGTGATTTGTAAAGTCCAGTTCTTTACAGTAGATCAAACATGGCTTCAAGGTGATGTCAGGTTCCAGCTTTCCCACAACAATATACAGCTTGTCTAAAACATCGTGACACTTCATATGCACAAGTGAGGAGAAATGCAGGGATGTGGTGAGAGTGGTGGGGGAGCAAGAGTTCAGAACTTGGAGGCAGTCACAGATACAACACATGAACTTGTCACTCTCACGGCAACTGACCCCCAAGTGGACTGCTTAGTGCTAATACACATCTTTGCTTCAGGAGTGGGGGAATGTCAAGTCATTTTAGACAAGCTGTACTCTCGTATGTTGTCCATTATCTCGTCATAGTAAACTTGAAGATATTCTTGTGCAATGTTGATTAATGAGAAACATGTATATACATACATACAAACAGCAAACCGATAAAATATATAAATTTATGTTATATCATTAAAAATATGTAACATACTCAGAAATATGTAAAAATATGTAAAATAAAATTCAGTTATATTAACCCTAACATAGTGCTTTATTAATACATGACTTTTCCCAGCATCTAAATAACAAAGAAAAAATATGGAATTACATAAAAATCACAGCCCTGCGATGCCGCATGTAGTAAAACCAGGCATTAAGCACTAACCCCCCCTCCCCCTGTGCACAGCTGCATAAACAGTTCATTTAGAAGTGAATCTGAACAAACACATCAATAGTTTCATAAACTCAATTGTTACAATAATCCTTTTTTCCAATTTGTGTGCACAGAATGTTACCATGTGAACTGCACATGCTAATTCGGCCAAGAGTCAAGTAATGTGCACCACTTTCAGTTGTCTCTCTAAAAATCTTCACGAGGAGGGGAACTGTGTGTAATAAATGCATCAGATGTAAATCAGTCGGGTCAAGCAAAAATTGGCACTTCAAAATAAGTTAATTAAAATAACTCAAGTAGCTTGGTTTTAACAGAGTCTCAGTCTCTGCCACATTATGTATGTATAATTGTTTTTGTATGGTTAAATCTTAATTTTGTATAATTCTTATATAATTAATATTAAAATTCCTAAATTCATGTAAGGAAATTTCAGTGAGGGGCCTCTTAGAACCTAGTTACGCCACTGTATGTACTGCTGCTAATTTTCTAGACCTGAGAATTAGATTCTGGGCTCTTCTGTAACGTGTTCTTTAACAAAATTTTGTTAGTGTCAAGTTTAACAACCTGACTGTAACGCGCAAGGTTGTTAGCAGTCCAAAGTGACTAATTGTTACTCTCTGCAATAGCATGAACAAATGGATTAGATGCAGGAATGGTAGAACATAGTGATGTGGTCCACGTGTTGAGGTTAGGGAAAAGAGCACAGCATTAGTTGCTTCTGTAGGTATCAAGAAGTGTTTTGTTATCCGTGAAAAAGAAACACTGCACTGTTCATTTAGAAACCCACATTCACACACTACTTGACAACTCGGGATCTAACAAAAAGTACAGTAATATATGAAACATTTACACTGTAAGTTGGTCTGCTTGATAAATAATGTGTAGAATATCCAGCCCAATAAACTTGAGAACATATGCAATGTGCACATAAGCATTTTAAACTAACAGTATTGATATTGCTTCTTCTGAAAGGAAGAATTTATTTTCATAGTTAAAATATGCTTTTTATATAGAAAATTATTTCTGATTAACCATAACAAAGACAAGATCTTTAAATACAAGTTCACATTTTAAAAAAATTAAATCAAATTAACATTAACTTGGTCTGAACATTGAATTTTGCTGAATTTACTTTTATTTTTAACTATATATGTAATCTATAAAATGTTAATAACCAAATTTAAAATGTGCATACAGGAACCAAACTGCTGAGCTAGTTAGATGATAAAATGTTTTAATGATGGATTAGATTAATTGAAATTGTATGTTTTAACAGTATCAGTAGGTAAAACAGATAATAAAAAAAGTGAAATCTGCCACATTTTGATAATTTACCAAACAAATACTACATTTTAAAACCCAAAATTTAAAGTATTCCGGAAATGTATGCATAATAGAAATACGGAAACTCGCTGAAATTATTAAATATGCAATTGCCTATCACAATATAACCATACTCAACTGTTTATGTCCTACTGAATAAATAAGCAATTTCGAATGTTTCAGTAAAATCGATGTTATACTAACAAGAATAAATGAAATTGAGAACATTGGACATTTCGGTTATTTTGTTTCTCCATTTTTGTCAGAACCACAAATAGGTTAAATTCCACATTCCCACTCGCCTTACTGCTTTCAAAAGATTTTGAAAGAAAAGAACGAAACTAATAATTTGTAATAAAAAGTCTGCATTGCATTTTCCAAATCATGCGTGCTTAATGTTAACTGCCCTGTCTTTTCCCACACTATTTTGTTCTCATTTCATTGTGAATTGCTCAGATATAGAGACCTGTTGACCTAAAGTGAAGCAAATAACTGGTCTGTGTGGCAGTTAAAATTAATTACGAAACGCCAGCAGAGTACAATTCTGTAGGTATCTGTTTTGACGAGAGCCCTTACTTCAGTTGAATTCGTTGAAAGCTCAAGTCAGGTTTACTTAACCTAGGCCTTACCCCAGCTTTGCTTCCTGCTGTTGAGCTCGATGACAAACTTACGACTATTAAAGGCATGTGTTTTGTAAATCGGCAGGTGTTCATTTCAATCTTACAGCTACGCACTTCTTGTCATTATCGCCAGAGAACATCTAACTACTTAAACATGCGTATGTACATACATGCTCTGACACCTACCTTGCTTAGAGCTAGGAATCGGAATACCCCTGCACTAGTTGAGCAACTCACATATCGCAAAAATCTAAAACGCGGATTAATTACACGTAGGAAGGAGCAGTATAAAATGTTTCATTCCGTCAGCTTGTAACTCTTGAGAAACATTATTTCTCTTAGTATAACAAACAAAACTTGAAGTGTTGCACTCACATAACTTTCTCTGCTCTTGTACTATTGTTACAAATTCGAATTCCTCGATCTTCGTGTTTCTCGAGATAAACATTTGTAAAAATTAGCTTCTGTCTAATTTCGTGGTAAGTGCAGGGGGAATATGGAAATACAGTAAGCTTTGGACAATAGTCAAGTCTTCTAAAGCTGGTCGCTATATGAAGGCTTTGAAATTTCATTCTCTTTACATGCCAAGAGATAAAAATCTGATGTGTTGCACTCACATGACTTTCTCTACTCTTGTACTAACCATTCTTACACACTCTTATTTACTTATTATTTACTTATTTCCTTATTTCCTTATTTCCTTATTTCCTTATTTCCTTATTTCCTTATTTCCTTATTTACTTATTTACTTATTTACTTATTTACTTATTTATTTATTTATTTATTTATTTATTTATTTATTTATTTATTTATTTATTTATTTATTTATTTATTTATTTATTTATTTATTTATTTATTTATTTATTTATTTATTTATTTATTTATTTATTTATTTATTTATTTATTTATTTATTTATTTATTTATTTATTTATTTATTTATTTATTTATTTATTTATTTATTTATTTATTTATTTATTTTCAACCATAAAAGCATATACATGTTGTGGTTGTGTCACTAAAAAAAACTACTTACAAAATATAGTACTTACATACATAATATTCACAGGCACAATCTATCTACAAACCCTCATCTAAAACTCAAGCTCAAAATCCTCCAGACTACAAAGGACACCTTGTACCACATACTGTTTCACCGCTTATTCCTATATCTTCTTCGTGTTAGTTGAGATAAACATTTGTACAACTTATCTTATTGCTTATTTCCTTGTTGGTGCAAGGGGAATGTTAGAATACAGTAGGCTTTGTGCGATAATCAAATATTTTAAATCTTTGAGATTTTGTCTTTGCACACTTAACATATAAAAAATGAACAATGATAATCCATTTCACGAAAGTTGTTTTCCGAAACTCACACACATAACAAAGAATATCTCCGAAATGGTTCACCTTACAAGAAACTTTATTGAGACATAAATTGTGTATTTTAGCAAGATCTACATTTTTTGTATAGTATGATTTGGTCTATTTCTAACAGTTTACCAGTTATGCAAAAGTCGTCCAGAGTAAACAAGGGCTACATAGGTTAATAGCCAGAAAAATTCAAAATATAAATTTCATTTCTCATACAGAGATCTTAAACATATGACATTTTAATCAAAATCGTTAGAGCCATTTTTAACAAAATCAAAATTTTCGAAAAATGTTCCATGTAAAGGGTAGTTTAGGGTGCGGCTATTTTCTTCAAAATCTTCCTGTCTCATCCCCTAAAGACATTAAACTTAAATACCAACTTTGGTTTTTAACCGACTTTTTATTTTTGAGTTATGCTGTCCGCAGACACACACGCGGAACTTTACCTAAAACTTTTTTTTTTTATTCGGGGGGGTCTCAAAACATATATTTCCGGTGAAATCTCGACATTGAATTTTTGGGTGGAATACAATACTTCCCCTACTTACCAGTAGAGAAAGTAAGAAAATGAATAACGACCTTCCATTTGAGAAAACTTAACTATTGCAAAACTCACACAAATAACGAGGAATATCTCCGAAATTGTTCACTCCATAAGATTATGTATTTGGATATAACTTGTGTGTTCTAAAATTGTTCACTCCATAAGATTATGTATTTGGATATAACTTGTGTGTTCTAACGAGATGTACATTTTTGTATAGTAAGATTTGGTCTATCTTTTATAATTTACCAGTTATGCAGAAGTCATCCACAGTAAACAGGACTACACGGGCTATAGCCAGAAAATTCAAAATATACATTTCATTTGCAGTAAACATTTCTCAAACGTATGGCATTTTAATCAAAATCGCGAAAAGCCATTTTTGAGAAGATCGAAATTTTTGGAAATTTCTATGTAAAGGGGACTTGAGAGTACAGGAACTTTCTTCAAATCTCAGGGAAGTAGCTCTGGGGGACGCTAGTACGCTGAGCGTACCCCTTATTTTTCTATTTAATTGTTTTATACTTTGTTGTGTAATAATTTTAACGCAGGATAATTATTTTATACAATCATTTAGCACTTATTTTTTATAGGTCATACTGCTGAGCAGCTATATTTAGCTAAAATAGCAAATACAAAATTTACAGATCAATCCGTTCCATTCTAAAACAGCGACATACTCTGAGACAAGTCCAGAGTTTTACTCACAGAACACCCTAGTTTTACTGTCTGCATGTTGTATGGCTAGGACGCCCCCCCCCCCCCACAAACCCCTTCCTGTCCGCCCCTCTCACTTCGACAAGCCCCTCACATATCCATCTGTATACGCTAGCATCTGGCCGTATGCTATGGCGCGGTTCTGACTCCTGCATGTGATATGGCTAGGACGGCCTTCCTACAAACCTCTCGCCGACCTCCTGCCTACCCCTCTCTCCTCGACAAGCCCCTCACATATCCATCTGTATACGCTAGCATCTGGCCGTATGCTATGGCGCGGCTCTGACTCCTGCATGTGATATGGCTAGGACGGCCTCCCCACAAACCTCTCACCGACCTCCTGCCTACCCCTCTCTCCTCGACAAGCCCCTCACATATCCATCTGTATACGCTAGCATCTGGCCGTATGCTATGGCGCGGTTCTGACTCCTGCATGTGATATGGCTAGGACGGCCTCCCCACAAACCTCTCGCCGACCTCCTGCCTACCCCTCTCTCCTCGACAAGCCCCTCACATATCCATCTGTATACGCTAGCATCTGGCCGTATGCTATGGCGCGGTTCTGACTCCTGCATGTGATATGGCTAGGACGGTCTCCCTACAAACCTCTCGCCGACCTCCTGCCTACCCCTCTCTCCTCCACAAGCCCCTCACATATCCATCTGTATACGCTAGCATCTGGCCGTATGCTATGGCGCGGTTCTGACTCCTGCATGTGATATGGCTAGGACGGCCTCCCTACAAACCTCTCACCAACCTCCTGCCTGCCCCTCTCTCCTCGACAAGCCCCTCACATATCCATCTGTATACGCTAGCATCTGGCCGTATGCTATGGCGCGGTTCTGACTCCTGCATGTGATATGACTAGGACGGCCTCCCTACAAACCTCTCACCAACCTCCTGCCTGCCCCTCTCTCCTCGACAAGCCCCTCACATATCCATCTGTATACGCTAGCATCTGGCCGTATGCTATAGCATGGTTCTGACTCCTGCATGTGATATGACTAGGACGGCCTCCCTACAAACCTCTCACCAACCTCCTACCTGCCCCTCTCTCCTCGACAAGCCCCTCACATATCCATCTGTATACGCTAGCGTCTGGCCGTATGCTATGGCGCGGTTCTGACTCCTGCATGTGATATGGCTAGGACGGCCTCCCTACAAACCTCTCACCAACCTCCTGCCTGCCCCTCTCTCCTCAGCAAGCCCCTCACATACCCATCTGTATACGCTAGCGTCTAGCCGTACGCTATGGGACGGTTCTGACTCCTGCATGTGATATGGCTAGGACGGCCCCCCCACAAACCTCTCACCGACCTCCTGTCTGCCCCTCTCACCTCGACAAGCCCCTCACATATCCATCTGTATACGCTAGCATCTGGCCGTATGCTATGGCACGGTTCTGACTCCTGCATGTGATATGGCTAGGACGGCCCCCCCCCCCCCACAAAACTCTCACCGACCTCCTGTCTGCCCCTCTCACCTCGACAAGCCCCTCACATATCCATCTGTATACGCTAGCATCTGGCCGTATGCTATGGCACGGTTCTGACTCCTGCATGTGATATGGCTAGGACAGCCTCCCCACAAACCTCTCACCGACCTCCTGCCTGCCCCTCTCTCCTCGACAAGCCCCTCACATACCCATCTGTATACGCTAGCATCTGGCCGTATGCTATAGCACGGTTTTGACTCCTGCATGTGATATGGCTAGGACGGCCTCCCTACAAACCTCTCACCGACCTCCTGCCTGCTCCTCTCTCCTCAGCAAGCCCCTCACATATCCATCTGTATACGCTAGCATCTGGCCGTATGCTATGGCATGGTTCTGACTCCTGCATGTGATATGGCTAGGACAGCCTCCCTACAAACCTCTCACCGACCTCCTGCCTGCTCCTCTCTCCTCAGCAAGCCCCTCACATATCCATCTGTATACGCTAGCATCTAGCCGTATGCTATGGCGCGGTTCTGACTCCTGCATGTGATATGGCTAGGACGGCCTCCCTACAAACCTCTCACCAACCTCCTGCCTGCTCCTCTCTCCTCAGCAAGCCCCTCACATATCCATCTGTATACGCTAGCGTCTAGCCGTATGCTATGTCGCGGTTCTGACTCCTGCATGTGATATGGCTAGGACGGTCCCCCCACAAACCTCTCACCGACCTCCTGCCTGCCCCTCTCACCTTGGCAAGCCCCACACATATCCATCTGTATACACTAGCATCTGGCCGTATGCTATGTCACGGTTCTGACTCCTGCATGTGATATGGCTAGGACGGCCCCCCCCCCCACAAACCTCTCACCGACCTCCTGCCTGCCCCTCTCACCTTGGCAAGCCCCTCACATACCCATCTGTATACGCTAGCGTCTGGCCGTATGCTATGTCACGGTTCTGACTCCTGCATGTGATATGGCTAGGACGCCCCCCCCCCCCCCACAAACCTCTCACCGGCCTCCTGCCTGCCCCTCTCACCTTGGCAAGCCCCTCACATATCCATCTGTATACACTAGCATCTGGCCGTATGCTATGGCACGGTTCTGACTCCTGCATGTGATATGGCTAGGACGCCCCCCCCCCACAAACCTCCCACCGACCTCCTGCCTGCCCCTCTCTCCTTGGCAAGCCCCTCACATACCCATCTGTATACGCTAGCATCTGGCCGTATGCTATGGCACGGTTCTGACTCCTGCATGTGATATGGCTAGGACGCCCCCCCCCCCACAAACCTCCCACCGGCCTCCTGCCTGCCCCTCTCACCTTGGCAAGCCCCTCACATACCCATCTGTATACGCTAGCATCTGGCCGTATGCTATGGCACGGTTCTGACTCCTGCATGTGATATGGCTAGGACGCCCCCCCCCCCCACAAACCTCTCACCGGCCTCCTGCCTGCCCCTCTCACCTTGGCAAGCCCCTCACATATCCATCTGTATACGCTAGCGTCTAGGCGTATGCTATGGCGCGGTTCTGACTCCTGCATGTGATATGGCTAGGACGCCCCCCCCCCCCACAAACCTCTCACCGACCTCCTGTCTGCCCCTCTCACCTCAGCAAGCACCTCACATATCCATCTGTATACGCTAGCATCTGGCCGTATGCTATGGGACGGTTCTAACTCCTGCATGTGATATGGCTAGGACGGTCTCCCCACAAACCTCTCACCAACCTCCTGCCTGCCCCTCTCTCCTCAGCAAGCCCCTCACATACCCATCTGTATACGCTAGCGTCTAGCCGTATGCTATGGGACGGTTCTGACTCCTGCATGTGATATGGCTAGGACGGCCTCCCCACAAACCTCTCACCGACCTCCTGCCTGCCCCTCTCTCCTCGACAAGACCCTCACATATCCATCTGTATACGCTAGCATCTGGCCGTATGCTATGGCGCGGCTCTGACTCCTGCATGTGATATGGCTAGGACGCCCCCCCCCCCCCACAAACCTCTCACCGGCCTCCTGCCTGCCCCTCTCACCTCGACAAGCCCCTCACATATCCATCTGTATACGCTAGCATCTGGCCGTATGCTATGGCGCGGTTCTGACTCCTGCATGTGATATGGCTAGGACGGTCTCCCTACAAACCTCTCACCGACCTCCTGCCTGCCCCTCTCACCTCGACAAGCCCCTCACATATCCATCTGTATACGCTAGCATCTGGCCGTATGCTATGGCATGGTTCTGACTCCTGCATGTGATATGGCTAGGACAGCCTCCCCACAAACCTCTCACCGACCTCCTACCTGCCCCTCTCACCTCGACAAGCCCCTCACATATCCATCTGTATACGCTAGCGTCTAGCCGTATGCTATGGCACGGTTCTGACTCCTGCATGTGATATGACTAGGACGGTCTCCCCACAAACCTCTCACCGACCTCCTGCCTGCCCCTCTCACCTCAGCAAGCCCTTCACATACCCATCTGTATACGCTAGCATCTGGCCGTATGCTATGGCACGGTTCTGACTCCTGCATGTGATATGGCTAGGATGGCCTCCCCCACAAACCTCTCACCGACCTCCTGCCTGCCCCTCTCTCCTCGACAAGCCCCTCACATACCCATCTGTATACGCTAGCGTCTAGGCGTATGCTATGGCGCGGTTCTGACTCCTGCATGTGATATGGCTAGGATGGCCTCCCCCACAAACCTCTCACCGAGCTCCTGCCTGCCCCTCTCTCCTCGACAAGCCCCTCACATACCCATCTGTATACGCTAGCGTCTAGGCGTATGCTATGGCGCGGTTCTGACTCCTGCATGTGATATGGCTAGGATGGCCTCCCTCACAAACCTCTCACCGACCTCCTGCCTGCCCCTCTCTCCTCGACAAGCCCCTCACATACCCATCTGTATACGCTAGCGTCTAGGCGTATGCTATGGCACGGTTCTGACTCCTGCATGTGATATGGCTAGGACGGCCTCCCCACAAACCTCTCACCGACCTCCTGCCTGCCCCTCTCTTCTCGGTCGAAGCGCTACATCTGTATGACGTGTAATGCGGAGAGTATCAAAGATTGGATCGGCGACTGGGCATGGTTGTTGTACCGGAGGAAAGGTTATATTGGCAATCACAGCTTTTGGTTTTCATATTTCCTGACTCTTGGGAGGGCGGGGAATAAAACTGGCTAAAGATTTCCACTCGGAAATCGAACCCAGGACCGGTGAATGTGAAGGTTAGCATTGTTTACTTTTTGTTAATCGAGGTAAATCACTCATCTCACTGTAGAAATAAGAATACAGCAGTCAGGTGATGGTTAATGGTTTTCTAAAGCAGATGGCTACCTATCGATATTTTTTGCCTGAGTATGAGAAATTACCTAAGTGAAGTTTATCGAAAATTCTTATTTTTCCAAATGTATGAATTTTATAGAAACCCGAAAGGTGATACAAAAGTACTATGGAAGAAAAGCACTCGTATTTCTGTATAGCTACTCGTACGCTGCATTTGCTGCACAATTTGAAAGTAAGTATCCAAAGGTGATGTTGCCTGCGTATAAAAATAAACGATTCATTGCTAGTGCAATGGCTGTCAGGTCCTGGCGAACTCTCTTTAGCTCACAAGGGGAAAGATTGAAATTTGGCAATATTTCAAGAGCTGTGTGACAGACGCGAAAACTGACGACACAGCAAAGCGACTTTGTACTCAGGAAATATCAAATATCACGGTGATATGCCGGTCTTGAACACACCATACAACCCCCCCAGTCTTCCCTACAGCTCAATATCAACTATTTGCTTCTGATGCCCGTACACAACAGACAAATAATTCAAAAGTTAAAACCAATAAAAGAAATAAGCTTATTTTATTCTGCTTATAAAGCACTGTGATTGACAATATAGCCTTTCCTCCGGTACAACAACCATGCCCAGTCGCCGATCCAGTCTTTGATACTCTCCGAATTACACGTCATACAGATGTAGCGCTTCGACCATTGGTTAACCAGGAGTTGTACAATACAATCATTGTCAATAAACAACCGTTTGGAGACATCCAACTTCTTCATGAATGCCGGATGTAAATGGTTCATTATTCCACTAACACTCACACAAACATTGTGTAATGT